>JAVRKA010000475.1:0-103569 GCA_034508555.1 Venustoraphidia nigricollis
GGTGCCGATAGGCATTTTAGATATAGAAGCCGATAGGTATTTCAAATATAGGTGTGGATAGGCATTTCAGATATGATTGCCGATAGGCATTTCAAATATAGGTGCTGATAGGCATTTCAGATGTAGTTTCCGATAGGCATTTCAAAAATAGGTGCCGATAGGCATTTCAAATATAGGTGCCGATAGGCATTTCAGATATACTTACCGATTGGCATTTTAAAAATAAGTGCCGATAGGCATTTTAGATGTAGTTTCCGATAGGCATTTCAAAAATAGGTGCCGATAGGCATTTCAGATATAGGTGTCGACCGGCATTTCAGATATAAATGCCGAAAGGCATTTCAGATATAGGTGCCGATAGGCATTTCTGATGTGGTTGCGATAGGCATTTCAAATATAGGTGCTGATAGGCATTTCAGGTGTAGTTTTCGATAGGCATTTCAAAAATAGGTGCCAATAGGCATTTCAGATATAGGTGCCGATAGGCACTTCAGATATAGTTGCCGATTGGCATTTTAAAAATAGGCGCCGATAGGTATTTCAGATATAGAAGCCGATAGGCATTTCAAATATAGGCGCCGATAGGCGTTACAGATATGGTTGCCGATAGGCATTTCAAATATAGGTGCTGATAGGCATTTCAGATGTAGTTTCCGATAGGCATTTCAAAAATAGGTGCCGATAGGCATTTCAGATATAGGTGCCGATAGGCATTTCAGATATAGTTGCCGATAGGCATTTTAAAAATAGATGCCGATAGGCATTTCAGATATAGAAGCCGATAGGCATTTCAAATATAGGTGCCGATAGGCATTCCAGATATGGTTGCCGATAGGCATTTCAAATATAGGTGCTGATAGGCATTTCAGATGTAGTTTCCGATAGGCATTTCAAAAATTGGTGCCGATAGGCATTTCAGATATAGGTGCCGATAGGTATTTCAGATATAGTTGCCGATTGGCATTTTAAAAATAGGTGCCGATAGGCATTTCAGATATAGAAGCCGATAGGTATTTCAAATATAGGTGTCGATAGGCATTTCAGATATGATTGCCGATAGGCATTTCAAATATAGGTGCTGATAGGCATTTTAGATGTAGTTTCCGATAGGCATTTCAAAAATAGGTGCCGATAGGCATTTCAAATATAGGTGCCGATAGGCATTTCAGATATAGTTGCCGATTGGCATTTTAAAAATAGGTGCCGATAGGCATTTCAGATATATAAGCCGATAGGCATTTCAAATATAGGTGCCGATGAGCATTCCAGATATGGTTGCCGATAAGCATTTCAAATATAGGTGCTGATAGGCATTTCAGATGTAGTTTCCGATAGGCATTTCAAAAATTGGTGCCGATAGGCATTTCAGATATAGGTGCCGATAGGCATTTCAGATCTAGTTGCCGATTGGGATTTTAAAAATAGGTGCCGATAGGCATTTCAGATATAGAAGCCGATAGGGATTTTAAATATAGGTGTCGATAGGCATTTCAGATATGGTTGCCGATAAGCATTTCAAATATAGGTGCTGATAGACATTTCAGATGTAGTTTCCGATAGGCATTTCAAAAATAGGTGCCGATAGGCATTTCAGATATAGGTGCCGATAGGCATTTCAGATATAGTTGCCAATTGGCATTTTAAAAATAGGTGCCGATAGGCATTTCAGATATATAAGCCGATAGGCATTTCAAATATAGGTGCCGATGAGCATTCCAGATATGGTTGCTGATAGGCATTTCAAATATAGGTGCTGATAGGCATTTCAGATGTAGTTTCCGATAGGCATTTCAAAAATTGGTGTCGATAGGCATTTCAGATATAGAAGCCGATAGGCATTTCAAATATAGTTGCCGATAGGCATTCCAGATATGGTTGCCGATAGGCATTTCAAATATAGGTGCTGATAGGCATTCGGATGTAGTTTCCGATAGGCATTTCAAAAAATAGTGCCGATAGGCATTTCAAAAAATAGTGCCGATAGGCATTTCAGATATAGGTGCCGATAGGCATTTCAGATATAGTTACCGATTAGCATTTTAAAAATAGGTACCGATAGGCAATTCAGATATAGAAGCCGATAGGTATTTCAAATATAGGTGTCGATAGGCATTTCAGATATGGTTGCCGATAGGCATTTCAAATATAGGTGCTAATAGGCATTTCAGATGTAGTTTCCGATAGGCATTTCAAAAAAAGGTGCCGATAGGCATTTCAGATATAGGTGCCGATAGGCATTTCAGATATAGTTTACGATTCGCATTTTAAAAATAGGTGCCGATAGGCATTTCAGATATAGAAGCCGATAGGCATTTCAAATATAGGTGCCGATAGGCATTCCAGATATGGTTGCCGATAGGCATTTCAAATATAGGTGCTGATAGGCATTTTAGATGTAGTTTCCGATAGGCATTTCAAATATACGTGCTGATAGGCATTTCAGATGTAGTTTCCGATAGGCATTTCAAAAAAAGGTGCCGATAGGCATTTCAGATATAGGTGCCGATAGGCATTTCAGATATAGTTGCCGATTCGCATTTTAAAAATAGGTGCCGATAGGCATTTCAGATATAGAAGCCGATAGGCATTTCAAATATAGGTGCCGATAGGCATTCCAGATATGGTTGCCGATAGGCATTTCAAATATAGGTGCTGATAGGCATTTTAGATGTAGTTTCCGATAGGCATTTCAAATATACGTGCTGATAGGCATTTCAGATGTAATTTTCGATAGGCATTTCAAAAATAGGTGTCGATAGGCATTTCAGATATAGAAGCCGATAGGCATTTCAAATATAGGTGCCGATAGGCATTGCAGATATAGTTGCCGATAGGCATTTCAAATATAAGTGCTGATAGGCATTTTAGATGTAGTTTCCGATAGGCATTTCAAAAATAGGTACCGATAGACATTTCAGATATAGGTGCCGATAGGCATTTCAGATATAGTTGCCAATTGGCATTTTAAAAATAGGTGTCGATAGGCATTTCAGATATAGAACCCGATAGGCATTTCAAATATAGGTGCCGATAGGCATTCCAGATATGGTTGCCGATAGGCATTTCAAATATAGGTGCTGATAGGCATTTCAGATGGAGTTTCCGATAGGCATTTCAAAAGTTGGTGCCGATAGGCATTTCAGATATAGGTGCCGATAGGCATTTCAGATATAGTTGCCGATTGGCATTTTAAAAATAGGTGCTGATAGGCATTTTAGATATAGAAGCCGATAGGTATTTCAAATACAGGTGTGGATAGGCATTTCAGATATGGTTGCCGATAGGCATTTCAAATATAGGTGCTGATAGTCATTTCAGATGTTGTTTCCGATAGGCATTTCAAAAATCGGTTCCGATAGGCATTTCAATTATAGGTGCCGATAGGCATTTCAGATATACTTTCCGATTGGCATTTTAAAAATAGGTGCCGATAGGCATTTTAGATGTAGTTTCCGATAGGCATTTCAAAAATAGGTGCCGATAGGCATTTCAGATATAGGTGCCGATAGGCATATCAGATATAGTTGCCGATAGGCATTTAAAATATAGGTGCCGATAGGCATTTCAAATATAGGTGTCGATCGGCATTTCAGATATAAATGCCGTAGGGCATTTCAGATATAGGTGCCGATAGGCATTTCTGATGTGGTTGCCGACAGGCAATTCAAATATAAATGCTGATAGGCATTTCAGATGTAGTTTTCGATAGGCATTTCAAAAATAGGTGCCGATAGGCATTTGAGATATAGGTGCCGATAGGCACTTCAGATATAGTTGCCGATTGGCATTTTAAAAATAGGTGCCGACAGGCATTTTAGATATAGAAGCCGATAGGCATTTCAAATATAGGCGCCGATAGGCATTCCAGATATGGTTGCCGATAGGCATTTTAAATATAGGTGCTGATAGGCATTTCAGATGTAGTTTCCGATAGGCATTTCAAAAATAGGTGCCGATTGGCATTTCAGATATAGGTGCCGATTGGCATTTCAGATATAGTTGCCGATTGGCATTTTAAAAATAGGTGTCGATAGGCATTTCAGATATAGAAGCCGATAGGCATTTCAAATATAGGTGCTGATAGACATTCCAGATATGGTTGCCGATAGGCATTTCAAATATAGGTGCCGATAGGCATTCCAGATATGGTTGCCGATAGGCATTTCAAATATAGGTGCTGATAGGCATTTCAGATGGAGTTTCCGATAGGCATTTCAAAAATAGGTGCCGATAGGCATTTCAGATATATTTGCCGATTGGTATTTTAAAAATAGGTGCCGATAGGCATTTCAGATATAGAAGCCGATAGGCATTTCAAATATAGGTGCCGATAGGCATTCCAGATATGGTTGCCGATAGGCATTTCAAATATAAGTGCTGATAATCATTTCAGATGTAGTTTCCGATAGGCATTTCAAAAATAGGTACCGATAGGCATTTCAGATATAGGTGCCGATAGGCATTTCAGATATAGTTGCCAATTGGCATTTTAAAAATAGGTGTCGATAGGCATTTTAGATATAGGTGCCGATAGGCATTTCAGATATAGTTGCCAATTGGCATTTTAAAAATAGGTGTCGATGGGCATTTCAGATATAGGTGCCGATTGGCATTTCAGATATAGTTGCCTATTGGCATTTTAAAAATAGGTGCCGATAGGCATTTCAGATATATAAGCCGATAGGCATTCCAGATGTAGTTGCCGATTGGCATTTTAAAAATAGGTGCCGATAGGCATTTTAGATATAGAAGCCGATAGGTATTTTAAATATAGGTGTGGATAGGCATTTCAGATATGGTTGCCGATAGGCATTTCAAATATAGGTGCTGATAGTCATTTCAGATGTAGTTTCCGATAGGCATTTCAAAAATAGGTTCCGATAGGCATTTTAGATATAGGTGCCGATAGGCATTTCAGATATACTTACCGATTGGCATTTTAAAAATAGGGGCCGATAGGCATTTTAGATATAGAAGCCGATAGGTATTTCAAATATAGGTGTGGATAGGCATTTCAGATATGGTTGCCGATAGGCATTTCAAATAAACGTGCTGATAGTCTTTTCAGATGTAGTTTCCGATAGGCATTTCAAAAATAGGTTCCGATAGGCATTTTAGATATAGGTGCCGATAGGCATTTCAGATATACTTAAAGATTGGCATTAAAAAAATAGGTGCCGATAGGCATTTCAGATATAGGTGCGGATAGGCTTATCAGATATAGTTGCCGATAGGCATTTAAAATAAAAGTGCCGATAGGCATTTAAAATATAGGTGTCGATCGGCATTTCAGATATAAATGCCGAAAGGCATTTCAGATATAGGTGCCGATAGGCATTTCTGATGTGGTTGCCGATAGGCATTTCAAATATAGGTGCTGATAGGCATTTCAGATGTAGTTTTCGATAGGCATTTCAAAAATAGGTGCCGATAGGCATTTCAGATATAGGTGCCGATAGGCACTTCAGATATAAATGCCGATTGGCATTTTAAAAATAGGTGCCGATAGGCATTTCAGATATAGAAGCCGATAGGCTTTTCAAATATAGGCGCCGATAGGCATTCCAGATATGGTTGCCGATAGGCATTTCAAATATAGGTGCTGATAGGCATTTCAGATGTAGTTTCCGATAGGCATTTCAAAAATAGGTGCCCATAGGCATTTCAGATATAGGTGCCGATAGGCTTTCAGATATAGTTGCCGATTGGCATTTTAAAAATAGGTGCCGATAGGCATTTCAGATATAGAAGCCGATAGGGATTTCAAATATAGGTGTCGATAGGCATTTCAGATATGGTTGCCGATAAGCATTTCAAATATAGGTGCTGATAGGCATTTCAGATGTAGTTTCCGATAGGCATTTCAAAAATAGGTGCCGATAGGCATTTCAGCTATAGGTGCCGATAGGCATTTCAGATATAGTTGCCGATTGGCATTTTAAAAATAGGTGCCGATAGGCATTTCAGATATAGAAGCCGATAGGTATTTCATATATAGGTGTCGATAGGCATTTCAGATATAATTGCCGATAGGCATTTCAAATATATGTGCTGATAGGCATTTCAGATGTAGTTTCCGATAGGCATTTCAAAAATGGGTGCCAATAGGAATTTCAGATATAGGTGCCAATAGGCATTTCAGATATAGTTGCCGATTGGCATTTTAAAAATAGGTGCCGATAGGCATTTCAGATATATAAGCCGATAGGCATTTCAAATATAGGTGCCGATAGGCATTCCAGATATGGTTGCCGATAGGCATTTCAAATATAGGTGCTGATAGGCATTCCGGATGTAGTTTCCGATAGGCATTTCAAAAATAGGTGCCGATAGGCATTTCAGATATAGGTGCCGATAGGCATTTCAGATATACTTTCCGATTGGCATTTTAAAAATAGGTGCCGATAGGCATTTTAGATGTAGTTTCCGATAGGCATTTCAAAAATAGGTGCCGATAGGCATTTCAGATATAGGTGCCGATAGGCATATCAGATATAGTTGCCGATAGGCATTTAAAATATAGGTGCCGATAGGCATTTCAAATATAGGTGTCGATCGGCATTTCAGATATAAATGCCGTAGGGCATTTCAGATATAGGTGCCGATAGGCATTTCTGATGTGGTTGCCGACAGGCATTTCAAATATAAATGCTGATAGGCATTTCAGATGTAGTTTTCGATAGGCATTTCAAAAATAGGTGCCGATAGGCATTTGAGATATAGGTGCCGATAGGCACTTCAGATATAGTTGCCGATTGGCATTTTAAAAATAGGTGCCGACAGGCATTTTAGATATAGAAGCCGATAGGCATTTCAAATATAGGCGCCGATAGGCATTCCAGATATGGTTGCCGATAGGCATTTTAAATATAGGTGCTGATAGGCATTTCAGATGTAGTTTCCGATAGGCATTTCAAAAATAGGTGCCGATTGGCATTTCAGATATAGGTGCCGATTGGCATTTCAGATATAGTTGCCGATTGGCATTTTAAAAATAGGTGTCGATAGGCATTTCAGATATAGAAGCCGATAGGCATTTCAAATATAGGTGCTGATAGACATTCCAGATATGGTTGCCGATAGGCATTTCAAATATAGGTGCCGATAGGCATTCCAGATATGGTTGCCGATAGGCATTTCAAATATAGGTGCTGATAGGCATTTCAGATGGAGTTTCCGATAGGCATTTCAAAAATAGGTGCCGATAGGCATTTCAGATATATTTGCCGATTGGTATTTTAAAAATAGGTGCCGATAGGCATTTCAGATATAGAAGCCGATAGGCATTTCAAATATAGGTGCCGATAGGCATTCCAGATATGGTTGCCGATAGGCATTTCAAATATAAGTGCTGATAATCATTTCAGATGTAGTTTCCGATAGACATTTCAAAAATAGGTACCGATAGGCATTTCAGATATAGGTGCCGATAGGCATTTCAGATATAGTTGCCAATTGGCATTTTAAAAATAGGTGTCGATAGGCATTTTAGATATAGGTGCCGATAGGCATTTCAGATATAGTTGCCAATTGGCATTTTAAAAATAGGTGTCGATGGGCATTTCAGATATAGGTGCCGATTGGCATTTTAGATATAGTTGCCTATTGGCATTTTAAAAATAGGTGCCGATAGGCATTTCAGATATATAAGCCGATAGGCATTCCAGATGTAGTTGCCGATTGGCATTTTAAAAATAGGTGCCGATAGGCATTTTAGATATAGAAGCCGATAGGTATTTTAAATATAGGTGTGGATAGGCATTTCAGATATGGTTGCCGATAGGCATTTCAAATATAGGTGCTGATAGTCATTTCAGATGTAGTTTCCGATAGGCATTTCAAAAATAGGTTCCGATAGGCATTTTAGATATAGGTGCCGATAGGCATTTCAGATATACTTACCGATTGGCATTTTAAAAATAGGGGCCGATAGGCATTTTAGATATAGAAGCCGATAGGTATTTCAAATATAGGTGTGGATAGGCATTTCAGATATGGTTGCCGATAGGCATTTCAAATAAACGTGCTGATAGTCTTTTCAGATGTAGTTTCCGATAGGCATTTCAAAAATAGGTTCCGATAGGCATTTTAGATATAGGTGCCGATAGGCATTTCAGATATACTTAAAGATTGGCATTAAAAAAATAGGTGCCGATAGGCATTTCAGATATAGGTGCGGATAGGCTTATCAGATATAGTTGCCGATAGGCATTTAAAATAAAAGTGCCGATAGGCATTTAAAATATAGGTGTCGATCGGCATTTCAGATATAAATGCCGAAAGGCATTTCAGATATAGGTGCCGATAGGCATTTCTGATGTGGTTGCCGATAGGCATTTCAAATATAGGTGCTGATAGGCATTTCAGATGTAGTTTTCGATAGGCATTTCAAAAATAGGTGCCGATAGGCATTTCAGATATAGGTGCCGATAGGCACTTCAGATATAAATGCCGATTGGCATTTTAAAAATAGGTGCCGATAGGCATTTCAGATATAGAAGCCGATAGGCTTTTCAAATATAGGCGCCGATAGGCATTCCAGATATGGTTGCCGATAGGCATTTCAAATATAGGTGCTGATAGGCATTTCAGATGTAGTTTCCGATAGGCATTTCAAAAATAGGTGCCCATAGGCATTTCAGATATAGGTGCCGATAGGCTTTCAGATATAGTTGCCGATTGGCATTTTAAAAATAGGTGCCGATAGGCATTTCAGATATAGAAGCCGATAGGGATTTCAAATATAGGTGTCGATAGGCATTTCAGATATGGTTGCCGATAAGCATTTCAAATATAGGTGCTGATAGGCATTTCAGATGTAGTTTCCGATAGGCATTTCAAAAATAGGTGCCGATAGGCATTTCAGCTATAGGTGCCGATAGGCATTTCAGATATAGTTGCCGATTGGCATTTTAAAAATAGGTGCCGATAGGCATTTCAGATATAGAAGCCGATAGGTATTTCAAATATAGGTGTCGATAGGCATTTCAGATATAATTGCCGATAGGCATTTCAAATATAGGTGCTGATAGGCATTTCAGATGTAGTTTCCGATAGGCATTTCAAAAATGGGTGCCAATAGGAATTTCAGATATAGGTGCCAATAGGCATTTCAGATATAGTTGCCGATTGGCATTTTAAAAATAGGTGCCGATAGGCATTTCAGATATATAAGCCGATAGGCATTTCAAATATAGGTGCCGATGAGCATTCCAGATATGGTTGCCGATAGGCATTTCAAATATAGGTGCTGATAGGCATTTCAGATGTAGTTTTGATAGGTATTTCAAAAATTGGTGCCGATAGGCATTTCAGATATAGGTGCCGATAGGCATTTCAGATATAGTTGCCGATTGGCATTTTAAAAATAGGTGCCGATAGGCATTTCTGATATAGAAGCCGATAGGGATTTTAAATATAGGTGTCGATTGGCATTTCAGATATGGTTGCCGATAAGCATGTCAAATATAGGTGCTGATAGGCATTTCAGATGTAGTTTCCGATAGGCATTTAAAAAATAGGTGCCGATAGGCATTTCAGATATAGGTGCCGATAGGCGTTTCAGATATAGTTGCCGATTGGCATTTTTAAAATAGGTGCCGATAGGCATTTCAGATATAGAAGCCGATAGTCATTTCAAATATAGGTGCCGATAGGCATTCCAGATATGGTTGCCGATAGGCATTTCAAATATAGGTGCTGATAGGCATTCCGGATGTAGTTTCCGATAGGCATTTCAAAAAATGGTGCCGATAGGCATTTCAGATATAGGTGCCGATAGGCATTTCAGATATAGTTACCGATTGGCATTTTAAAAATAGGTACCGATAGGCATTTCAGATATAGAAGCCGACAGGTATTTCAAATATAGATGTCGATAGGCATTTCAGATATGGTTGCTGATAGGCATTTCAAATATAGGTGCTGATAGGCATTTCAGATGTAGTTTCCGATAGGTATTTCAAAAATAGGTGCCGATAGGCATTTCAGATATAGGTGCCGATAGGCATTTCAGATATAGTTGCCGATTGGCATTTTAAAAATAGGTGCCGATAGGCATTTCAGATATAGAAGCCGATAGGCATTTCAAATATAGGTGCCGATAGGCATACCAGATATGGTTGCCGATAGGCATTTCAAATATAAGTGCTGATAATCATTTCAGATGTAGTTTCCGATAGGCATTTCAAAAATAGGTACCGATAGGCATTTCAGATATAGGTGCCGATAGGCATTTCAGATATAGTTGCCAATTGGCATTTTAAAAATAGGTGTCGATAGGCATTTCAGATATAGGTGCCGATTGGCATTTCAGATATAGTTGCCGATTGGCATTTTAAAAATAGGTGCCGATAGGCATTTCAGATATAGAAGCCGATAGGTATTTCAAATATAGGTGTGGATAGGCATTTCAGATATGGTTGCCAATAGGCATTTCAAATATAGGTGCTGATAGTCATTTCAGATGTAGTTTCCGATAGGTATTTCAAAAATAGGTTCCGATAGGCATTTGAGATATAGGTGCCGATAGGCATTTCAGATATACTTACCGATTGGCATTTTAAAAATAGGTGCCGATAGGCATTTTAGATATAGAAGCCGATAGGTATTTCAAATATAGGTGTGGATAGGCATTTCGGATATGGTTGCTAATAGGCATTTCAAATATAGGTGCTGATAGTCATTTCAGATGTAGTTTCCGATAGGCATTTCAAAAATAGGTTCCGATAGGCATTTTAGATATAGGTGCCGATAGGCATTTCAGATATAGTTACCGATTGGCATTTTAAAAATAGGTACCGATAGGCATTTCAGATATAGAAGCCGACAGGTATTTCAAATATAGATGTCGATAGGCATTTTAGATATGGTTGCTGATAGGCATTTCAAATATAGGTGCTGATAGGCATTTCAGATGTATTTTCCGATAGGCATTTCAAAAATAGGTGCCGATAGGCATTTCAGATATAGGTGCCGATAGGCATTTCAGATATAGTTGCCGATTGGCATTTTAAAAATAGGTGCCGATAGGCATTTCAGATATAGAAGCCGATAGGCATTTCAAATATAGGTGCCGATAGGCATACCAGATATGGTTGCCGATAGGCATTTCAAATATAAGTGCTGATAATCATTTCAGATGTAGTTTCCGATAGGCATTTCAAAAATAGGTACCTATAGGCATTTCAGATATAGGTGCCGATAGGCATTTCAGATATAGTTGCCAATTGGCATTTTAAAAATAGGTGTCGATAGGCATTTCAGATATAGGTGCCGATTGGCATTTCAGATATAGTTGCCGATTGGCATTTTAAAAATAGGTGCCGATAGGCATTTCAGATATAGAAGCCGATAGGTATTTCAAATATAGGTGTGGATAGGCATTTCAGATATGGTTGCCAATAGGCATTTCAAATATAGGTGCTGATAGTCATTTCAGATGAATTTTCCGATAGGTATTTCAAAAATAGGTTCCGATAGGCATTTGAGATATAGGTGCCGATAGGCATTTCAGATATACTTACCGATTGGCATTTTAAAAATAGGTGCCGATAGGCATTTTAGATATAGAAGCCGATAGGTATTTCAAATATAGGTGTGGATAGGCATTTCGGATATGGTTGCTGATAGGCATTTCAAATATAGGTGCTGATAGTCATTTCAGATGTAGTTTCCGATAGGCATTTCAAAAATAGGTTCCGATAGGCATTTTAGATATAGGTGCCGATAGGCATTTCAGATATAGTTGCCAATTGGCATTTCAAAAATAGGTGCCGATAGGCATTTCAGATATAGGTGCCGATTGGCATTTCAGATATAGTTGCCGATTGGCATTTTAAAAATAGGTGCCGATAAGCATTTCAGATATATAAGCCGATAGGCATTTCAGATGTAGTTACCGATTGGCATTTTAAAAATAGGTGCCGATAGGCATTTGAGATATAGAAGCCGATAGGTATTTCAAATATAGGTGTGGATAGGCATTTCAGATATGGTTGCCGATAGACATTTCAAATATAGGTGCTGATAGTCATTTCAGATGTAGTTTCCGATAGGCATTTCAAAAATAGGTTCCGATAGGCATTTTAGATATAGGTGCCGATAGGCATTTCAGATATACTTACCGATTGGCATTTTAAAAATAGGTGCCGATAGGCATTTTAGATATAGAAGCCGATAGGTATTTCAAATATAGGTGTAGATAGGCATTTCAGATATGGTTGCCGATAGGCAATTCAAATATAGGTGCTGATAGTCATTTCAGATGTAGTTTCCGATAGGCATTTCAAAAATAGGTTCCGATAGGCATTTTAGATATAGGTGCCGATAGGCATTTCAGATATACTTAAAGATTGGCATTTCAAAAAAAAGTGCTGATAGGCATTTCAGATATAGGTGCCGATAGGCTTATCAGATATAGTTGCCGATAGGCATTTAAAATAAAAGTGCCGATAGGCATTTCAAATATAGGTGTCGATCGGCATTTCATATATAAATGCCGAAAGGCATTTCAGATATAGGTGCCGATAGGCATTTCTGATGTGGTTGCCGATAGGCATTCCAAATATAGGTGCTGATAGGCATTTCAGATGTAGTTTTCGATAGGCATTTCAGATGTAGTTTTCGATAGGCATTTCAAAAATAGGTGCCGATAGGCATTTCAGGTATAGGTGCCGATAGGCATTTCAAATATAGAAGCCGATAGGCATTTCAAATATAGGCGCCGATAGGCATTCCAGATATGGTTGCCGACAGGCATTTCAAATAAAGGTGCTGATAGGCATTTCAGATGTAGTTTCCGATAGGCATTTCAAAAATAGGTGCCGATAGGCATTTCAGATATAGGTGCCGATAGGCATTTCAGATATAGTTGCCGATTGGCATTTTAAAAATAGGTGTCGATAGGCATTTCAGATACAGAAGCCGATAGGCATTTCAAATATAGGTGCCGATAGGCATTCCAGATATGGTTGCCGATAGGCATTTCAAATATAGGTGCCGATAGGCATTTCAGATATGGTGGCCGATAGGCATTTCAAATATAGGTGCTGATAGGCATTTCAGATGGAGTTTCCGATAGGCATTTCAAAAATAGGTGCCGATAGGCATTTCAGATATAGGTGCCGATAGGCATTTCAGATATAGTTGCCGATTGGTATTTTAAAAATAGGTGCCGATAGGCATTTCAGATATAGAAGCCGATAGGCATTTCAAATATAGGTGCCGATAGGCATTCCAGATATGGTTGCCGATAGGCATTTCAAATATAAGTGCTGATAATCATTTCAGATGTAGTTTCCGATAGGCATTTCAATAATAGGTACCGATAGGCATTTCAGATATAGGTGCCGATAGGCATTTCAGATATAGTTGCCAATTGGCATTTTAAAAATAGGTGTCGATAGGCATTTCTGATATAGGTGCCGATAGGCATTTCAGATATAATTGCTAATTGGCATTTTAAAAATAGGTGTCGATAGGCATTTCAGATATAGGTGCCGATTGGCATTTCAGATATAGTTGCCGATTGGCATTTTAAAAATAGGTGCCGATAGGCATATCAGATATAGTTGCCGATAGGCATTTAAAATATAGGTGCCGATAGGCATTTCAAATATAGGTGTCGATCGGCATTTCAGATATAAATGCCGTAGGGCATTTCAGATATAGGTGCCGAGAGGCATTTCTGATGTGGTTGCCGATAGGCATTTCAAATATAAATGCTAATAGGCATTTCAGATGTAGTTTTCGATAGGCATTTCAAAAATTGGTGCCGATAGGCATTTGAGATATAGGTGCCGATAGGCACTTCAGATATAGTTGCCGATTGGCATTTTAAAAATAGGTGCCGATAGGCATTTTAGATATAGAATCCGATAGGCATTTCAAATATAGGCGCCGATAGGCATTCCAGATATGGTTACCGATAGGCATTTCAAATATAGGTGCTGATAGGCATTTCAGATGTAGTTTCCGATAGGCAATTAAAAAATAGGTGCCGATAGGCTTTTCAGATATAGGTGCCGATTGGCATTTCAGATATAGTTGCCGATTGGCATTTTAAAAATAGGTGCCGATAGGCATTTCAGATATAGAAGCCGATAGGGATTTCAAATATAGGTGTCGATAGCTATTTCAGATATGGTTGCCGATAAGCATTTCAAATAAAGGTGCTGATAGGCATTTCAGATGTAGTTTCCGATAGGCATTTCAAAAATAGGTGCCGATAGGCATTTCAGATATAGGTGCCGATAGGCATTTCAGATATAGTTGCCGATTGGCATTTTAAAAATAGGTGTCGATAGGCATTTCAGATACAGAAGCCGATAGGCATTTCAAATATAGGTGCCGATAGGCATTCCAGATATGGTTGCCGATAGGCATTTCAAATATAGGTGCCGATAGGCATTCGAGATATGGTTGCCGATAGGCATTTCAAATATAGGTGCTGATAGGCATTTCAGATGGAGTTTCCGATAGGCATTTCAAAAATAGGTGCCGATAGGCATTTCAGATATAGGTGCCGATAGGCATTTCAGATATAGTTGCCGATTGGTATTTTAAAAATAGGTGCCGATAGGCATTTCAGATATAGAAGCCGATAGGCATTTCAAATATAGGTGCCGATAGGCATTCCAGATATGGTTGCCGATAGGCATTTCAAATATAAGTGCTGATAATCATTTCAGATGTAGTTTCCGATAGGCATTTCAAAAATAGGTACCGATAGGCATTTCAGATATAGGTGCCGATAGGCATTTAAGATATAGTTGCCAATTGGCATTTTAAAAATAGGTGTCGATAGGCATTTTAGATATAGGTGCCGATAGGCATTTCAGATATAATTGCTAATTGGCATTTTAAAAATAGGTGTCGATAGGCATTTCAGATATAGGTGCCGATTGGCATTTCAGATATAGTTGCCGATTGGCATTTTAAAAATAGGTGCCGATAGGCATTTCAGATATATAAGCCGATAGGCATTTCAGATGTAGTTGCCGATTAGCATTTTAAAAATAGGTGCCGATAGGCATTTTAGATATAGAAGCCGATAGGTATTTCAAATATAGGTGTGGATAGGCATTTCAGATATGGTTGCCGATAGGCATTTTAAATATAGGTGCTGATAGTCATTTCAGATGTAGTTTCCGATAGGCATTTCAAAAATAGGTTCCGATAGGCATTTTAGATATAGGTGCCGTTAGGCATTTCAGATATACTTAAAGATTGGCATTTCAAAAATAGGTGCCGATAGGCATTTCAGAAATAGGTGCCGATAGGCTTATCAGATATACTTGCCGATAGGCATTTAAAATAAAAGTGCCGACAGGCATTTCAAATATAGGTGTCGATCGGCATTTCAGATATAAATGCCGAAAGGCATTTCAGATATAGGTGCCGATAGGCATTTCAAATATAGGTGCCGATAGGCATTCCAGATATGGTTGCCGATAGGCATTTCAAATATAGGTGCTGATAGGCATTTCAGATGTAGTTTTCGATAGGCATTTCAAAAATAGGTGCCGATAGGCATTTCAGATATAGGTGCCGATAGGCACTTCAGATATAAATGCCGATTGGCATTTTAAAAATAGGTGCCGATAGGCATTTCAAATATAGAAGCCGATAGGCATTTCAGATATAGGTGCCGATAGGCATTTCAGATATAGTTGCCGATTGGCATTTTAAAAATAGGTGCCGATAGGCATTTCAGATATAGAAGCCGATAGGGATTTCAAATATAGGTGTCGATAGGCATTTCAGCTATGGTTGCCGATAAGCATTTCAAATATAAGTGCTGATAGGCATTTCAGATGTAGTTTCCGATAGGCATTTCAAAAATAGGTGCCGATAGGCATTTCAGATATAGAAGCCGATAGGCATTTCAAATATAGTTGCCGATAGGCATTCCAGATATGGTTGCCGATAGGCATATCAAATATAGGCGCTGATAATCATTTCAGATGTAGTTTCCGATAGGCATTTCAAAAATAGGTACCGATAGGCATTTCAGATATACGTGCCGATAGGCATTTCAGATATAGTTGACGATTGGCATTTTAAAAATAGGTGCCGATAGGCATTTCAGATATAGAAGCCGATAGGTATTTCAAATATAGGTGTGGATAGGCATTTCAGATATGGTTGCTGATAGGCATTTCAAATATAGGTGCTGATAGTCATTTCAGATGTAGTTTCTGATAGGCATTTCAAAAATATGTTCCGATAGGCATTTCAGATATAGGTGCCGATAGGCATTTCAGATATACTTACCGATTGGCATTTTAAAAATAGGTGCCGATAGGCATTTTAGATGTAGTTTCCGATAGACATTTCAAAAATAGGTGCCGATAGGCATTTCAGATATAGGTGCCGATAGGCATATCAGATATAGTTGCCGATAGGCATTTAAAATATATGTGCCGATAGGCATTTAAAATATATGTGCTGATAGGCATTTCAAATATAGGTGTCGACCGGCATTTCAGATATAAATGCCGAAAGGCATTTCAGATATAGGTGCCGATAGGCATATCTGAAGTGGTTGCCGATAGGCATTTCAAATATAGGTGCTGATAGGCATTTCAGATGTAGTTTTCGATAGGCATTTCAAAAATAGGTGCCGATAGGCATTTCAGATACAGGTGCCGATAGTCACTTCAGATATAGTTGCCGATTGGCATTTTAAAAATAGGCGCCGATAGGTATTTCAGATATAGAAGCCGAAAGGCATTTCAAATATAGGCGCCGATAGGCATTCCAGATATGGTTGCCGATAGGCATTTCAAATATAGGTGCTAATAGGCATTTCAGATGTAGCTTCCGATAGGCATTTCAAAAATAGGTGCCGATAGGCATTTCAGATATAGGTGCCGATAAGCATTTCAGATATAGTTGCCGATTGGCATTTTAAAAATAGGTGCCGATAGGCATTTCAGAGATAGAAGCCGATAGGCATTTCAAATATAGGAGCCGATAGGCATTCTAGATATGGTTGCCGATAGGCATTTCAAATATAGGTGCTGATAGGCATTTCACATGTAGTTTCTGATAGGCATTTCAAAAACTGGTGCCGATAGGCATTTCAGATATAGGTGACGATAGGCATTTCAGATATAGTTGCCGATTGGCATTTTAAAAATAGGTGCCAATAGGCATTTCAGATATAGAAGCCGATAGGTATTTCAAATATAGGTGTCGATAGGCATCTCAGATATGATTGCCGATAGGCATTTCAAATATAGGTGCTGATAGGCATTTCAGATGTAGTTTCCGATAGGCATTTCAAAAATAGGTGCCGATAGGCATTTCAGATATAGGTGCCGATAGGCATTTCAGATATAGTTGCCGATTTGCATTTTAAAAATAGGTGCCGATAGGCATTTCAGATATATAAGCCGATAGGCATTTCAAATATAGGTGCCGATGAGCATTCCAGATATGGTTGCCGATAGGCATTTCAAATATAGGTGCTGATAGGCATTTCAGATGTAGTTTCCGATAGGCATTTCAAAAATTGGTGCCGATAGGCATTTCAGGTATAGGTGCCGATAGGCATTTCAGATATAGTTGCCGATTGGCATTTTAAAAATAGGTGCCGATAGGCATTTCAGATATAGAAGCCGATAGGGATTTTAAATATAGGTGTCGATAGGCATTTCAGATATGGTTGCCGATAAGCATTTCAAATATAGGTGCTGATAGGCATTTCAGATGTAGTTTCCGATAGGCATTTCAAAAATAGGTGCCGATAGGCATTTCAGATATAGAAGCCGATAGGCATTTCAAATATAGGTGCTGATAGGCATTCCAGATATGGTTGCCGATAGGCATTTCAAATATAGGTGCTGATAGGCATTTTAGATGTAGTTTCCGATAAACATTTCAAAAATTGATGCCGATAGGCATTTCGGATATAGGTGCCGATAGGCATTTCAGATATAGTTGCCGATTGGCATTTTAAAAACAGGTGCCGATAGGCATTTCAGATATAGAAGCCGATAGGTATTTCAAATATAGGTGTCGATAGGCATTTCAGATATAAGTGCCCATAAGCATTCCAGATATGGTTGCCGATAGGCATTTCAAATATAGGTGCTGATAGGCATTTCAGATGTAGTTTCCGATAGGCATTTCAAAAATTGGTGTCGATAGGCATTTCAGATATAGAAGCCGATAGGCATTTCAGATATAGTTGCCGATTGGTATTTTAGAAATAGGTGCCGATAGGCATTTCAGATATAGGAGCCGATAGGCATTTCAAATATAGTTGCCGATAGGCATTCCAGATATGGTTGCCGATAGGCATATCAAATATAAGCGCTGATAATCATTTCAGATGTAGTTTCCGATAGGCATTTTAAAAATAGTTACCGATAGGCATTTCAGATATAGGTGACGATAGGCATTTCAGATATAGTTGCCGATTGGCATTTTAAAAATAGGTGCCGATAGGCATTTCAGATATAGAAGCCGATAGGTATTTCAAATATAGGTGTGGATAGGCATTTCAGATATGGTTGCCGATAGGCATTTCAAATATAGGTGCTGATAGTCATTTCAGATGAAGTTTCCGATAGGCATTTCAAAAATAGGTTCCGATAGGCATTTCAGATATAGGTGCCGATAGGCATTTCCGATATACTTAGCCATTGGCATTTTAAAAATAGGTGCCGATAGGCATTTTAGATGTAGTTTCCGATAGGCATTTCAAAAATAGGTGCCGATAGGCATTTCAGATATAGGTGCCGATAGGCATTCCAGATATGGTTGCCGATAGGCATTTCAAATATAGGTGCTGATAGGCATTTCAGATGTAGTTTCCGATAGGCATTTCAAAAATTGGTGCCGATAGGCATTTCAAATATAGGTGCCGATAGGCATTTCAGATATAGTTGCCGATTGGCATTTTTAAAAGAGGTGCCGATAGGCATTTCAGATATAGAAGCCGATAGGTATTTCAAATATAGGTGTCGATAGGCATTTCAGATATGATTGCCGATAGGCATTTCAAATATAGGTGCTGATAGGCATTTCAGATGTAGTTTCTGATAGGCATTTCAAAAATAGGTGCCGATAGGCATTTCAGATATAGGTGCCGATAGGCATTTCAGATATAGTTGCCGATTGGCATTTTAAAAATAGGTGCCGATAGGCATTTCAGATATAGGTGCCCATAAGCATTCCAGATATGGTTGCCGATAGGCATTTCAAATATAGGTGCTGATAGGCATTTCAGATGTAGTTTCCGATAGGCATTTCAAAAATTGGTGTCGATAGGCATTTCAGATATAGAAGCCGATAGGCATTTCAGATATAGTTGCCGATAGGCATTTCAGATATAGTTGCCGATTGGTATTTTAAAAATAGGTGCCGATAGGCAATTCAGATATAGAAGCCGATAGGCATTTCAAATATAGTTGCCGATAGGCATTCCAGATATGGTTGCCGATAGGCATATCAAATATAAGCGCTGATAATCATTTCAAATGTAGTTTCCTATAGGCATTTCAAAAATAGGTACCGATAGGCATTTCAGATATAGGTGCCGATAGGCATTTAAAATATAGTTGCCGTTTGGCATTTTAAAAATAGGTGCCGATAGGCATTTCAGATATAGAAGCCGATAGGTATTTCAAATATAGGTGTGGATAGGCATTTCAGATATGGTTGCCGATAGGCATTTCAAATATAGGTGCTGATAGTCATTTCAGATGTAGTTTCCGATAGGCATTTCAAAAATAGGTTCCGATAGGCATTTTAGATATAGGTGCCGATAGGCATTTCAGATATACTTACCGATTGGCATTTTAAAAATAGGTGCCGATAGGCATTTTAGATGTAGTTTCCGATAGGCATTTCAAAAATAGGTGCCGATAGGTATTTCAGATATAGGTGCCGATAGGCATATCAGATATAGTTGCCGATAGGCAATTAAAATATATGTGCCGATAGGCATTTCAAATATAGGTGTCGACCGGCATTTCAGATATAAATGCCGAAAGGCATTTCAGATATAGGTGCCGATAGGCATTTCTGGTGTGGTTGCCGATAGGCATTTCAAATATAGGAGCAGATAGGCATTTCAGATGTAGTTTCCGATAGGCATTTCAAAAATAGGTGCCGATAGGCATTTCAGATATAGGTGCCGATAGGCATTTCAGATATAGTTGCCGATTGGCATTATAAAAATAGGTGCCGATAGGCATTTCAGATATAGAAGCCGATAGGCATTTCAAATATAGGTGCCGATAGGCATTCCATATATGGTTGCCGATAGGCACTTCAAATATAGGTGCTGATAGGCATTTCAGATGTAGTTTCCGATAGGCATTTCTAAAATTGGTGCCGATAGGCATTTCAGCTATAGGTGCCGATAGGCATTTCAGATATAGTTGCCGATTGGCATTTTAAAAATAGGTGCCGATAGGCATTTCAGATATAGAAGCCGATAGGTATTTCAAATATAGGTGTCGATAGGCATTTCAGATATAATTGCCGATAGGCATTTCAAATATAGGTGCTGATAGGCATTTCAGATGTAGTTTCCGATAGGCATTTCAAAAATAGGTGCCAATAGGCATTTCAGATATAGGTGCCAATAGGCATTTCAGATATAGTTGCCGATTGGCATTTTAAAAATAGGTGCCGATAGGCATTTCAGATATATAAGCCGATAGGCATTTCAAATATAGGTGCCGATGAGCATTCCAGATATGGTTGCCGATAGGCATTTCAAATATAGGTGCTGATAGGCATTTCAGATGTAGTTTCCGATAGGCATTTCAAAAATTGGTGCCGATAGGCATTTCAGATATAGGTGCCGATAGGCATTTCAGATATAGTTGCCGATTAGCATTTTAAAAATAGGTGCCGATAGGCATTTCAGATATAGAAGCCGATAGGGATTTTAAATATAGGTGTCGATTGGCATTTCAGATATGGTTGCCGATAAGCATTTCAAATATAGGTGCTGATAGGCATTTCAGATGTAGTTTCCGATAGGCATTTCAAAAATTGGTGTCGATAGGCATTTCAGATATAGAAGCCGATAGGCATTTCAAATATAGGTGCCGATAGGCATTCCAGATATGGTTGCCGATAGGCATTTCAAATATAGGTGCTGATAGGCATTCCGGATGTAGTTTCCGATAGGCATTTCAAAAAATGGTGCCGATAGGCATTTCAGATATAGGTGCCGATAGGCATTTCAGATATAGTTACCGATTGACATTTTAAAAATAGGTACCGATAGGCATTTCAGATATAGAAGCCGATAGGTATTTTAAATATAGATGTCGATAGGCATTTCAGATATGGTTGCCGATAGGCATTTCAAATATAGGTGCTGATAGGCATTTCAGATGTATTTTCCGATAGGCATTTCAAAAATAGGTGCCGATAGGCATTTCAGATATAGGTGCCGATAGGCATTTCAGATATAGTTGCCGATTGGCATTTTAAAAATAGGTGCCGATAGGCATTTCAGATATAGAAGCCGATAGGCATTTCAAATATAGGTGCCGATAGGCATTCCAGATATGGTTGCCGATAGGCATTTCAAATATAAGTGCTGATAATCATTTCAGATGTAGTTTCCGATAGGCATTTCAAAAATAGGTACCGATAGGCATTTCAGATATAGGTGCCAAAAGACATTTCGGATATAGTTGCCAATTGGCATTTTAAAAATAGGTGTCGATAGGCATTTCAGATATAGAACCCGATAGGCATTACAAATATAGGTGCCGATAGGCATTCCAGATATGGTTGCCGATAGGCATTTCAAATATAGGTGCTGATAGGCATTTCAGATGGAGTTTCCGATAGGCATTTCAAAAGTTGGTGCCGATAGGCATTTCAGATATAGGTGCCGATAGGCATTTCGGATATAGTTGCCGATTGGCATTTTAAAAATAGGTGCCGATAGGCATTTTAGATATAGAAGCCGATAGGTATTTCAAATATAGGTGTGGATAGGCATTTCAGATATGATTGCCGATAGGCATTTCAAATATAGGTGCTGATAGGCATTTCAGATGTAGTTTCCGATAGGCATTTCAAAAATAGGTGCCGATAGGCATTTCAAATATAGGTGCCGATAGGCATTTCAGATATACTTACCGATTGGCATTTTAAAAATAAGTGCCGATAGGCATTTTAGATGTAGTTTCCGATAGGCATTTCAAAAATAGGTGCCGATAGGCATTTCAGATATAGGTGCCGATAGGCATATCAGATATAGTTGCCGATAGGCATTTAAAATAATGTGCCGATAGGCATTTCAAATATAGGTGTCGACCGGCATTTCAGATATAAATGCCGAAAGGCATTTCAGATATAGGTGCCGATAGGCATTTCTGATGTGGTTGCGATAGGCATTTCAAATATAGGTGCTGATAGGCTTTTCAGATGTAGTTTTCGATAGGCATTTCAAAAATAGGTGCCGATAGGCATTTCAGATATACGTGCCGATAGGCACTTCAGATATAGTTGCCGATTGGCATTTTAAAAATAGGCGCCGATAGGTATTTCAGATATAGAAGCCGATAGGCATTTCAAATAGAGGCGCCGATAGGCATTACAGATATGGTTGCCGATAGGCATTTCAAATATAGGTGCTGATAGGCATTTCAGATGTAGTTTCTGATAGGCGTTTCAAAAATATGTGCCGATAGGCATTTCAGATAAGGTGCCGATAGGCATTTCAGATATAGTTGCCGATTGGCATTTTAAAAATAGGTGCCGATAGGCATTTCAGATATAGAAGCCGATAGGCATTTCAAATATAGGTGCCGATAGGCATTCCAGATATGGTTGCCGATAGGCATTTCAAATATAGGTGCTGATAGGCATTTCAGATGTAGTTTCCGATAGGCATTTCAAAAATTGGTGCCGATAGGCATTTCAGATATAGGTGCCGATAAGCATTTCAGATATAGTTGCCGATTGGCATTTTAAAAATAGGTGCCGATAGGCATTTCAGATATAGAAGCCGATAGGTATTTCAAATATAGGTGTCGATAGGCATTTCAGATATGATTGCCGATAGGCATTTCAAATATAGGTGCTGATAGGCATTTCAGATGTAGTTTCCGATAGGCATTTCAAAAATAGGTGCCGATAGGCATTTCAAATATAGGTGCCGATAGGCATTTCAGATATAGTTGCCGATTGGCATTTTAAAAATAGGTGCCGATAGGCATTTCAGATATATAAGCCGATAGGCATTTCAAATATAGGTGCCGATGAGCATTCCAGATATGGTTGCCGATAGGCATTTCAAATATAGGTGCTGATAGGCATTTCAGATGTAGTTTCCGATAGGCATTTCAAAAATTGGTGCCGATAGGCATTTCAGATATAGGTGCCGATAGGCATTTGAGATCTAGTTGCCGATTGGGATTTTAAAAATAGGTGCCGATAGGCATTTCAGATATAGAAGCCGATAGGGATTTTAAATATAGGTGTCGATAGGCATTTCAGATATGGTTGCCGATAAGAATTTCAAATATAGGTGCTGATAGGCATTTCAGATGTAGTTTCCGATAGGCATTTCAAAAATAGGTGCCGATAGGCATTTCAGATATAGGTGCCGATAGGCATTTCAGATATAGTTGCCAATTGGCATTTTAAAAATAGGTGCCGATAGGCATTTCAAATATAGATGCCGATGAGCATTCCAGATATGGTTGCCGATAGGCATTTCAAATATAGGTGCTGATAGGCATTTCAGATGTAGTTTCCGATAGGCATTTCAAAAATTGGTGCGATAGGCATTTCAGATATAGAAGCCGATAGGCATTTTAAATATAGTTGCCGATAGGCATTCCAGATATGGTTGCCGATAGGCATTTCAAATATAGGTGCTGATAGGCATTCCGGATGTAGTTTCCGATAGGCATTTCAAAAAATAGTGCCGATAGGCATTTCAGATATAGGTGCCGATAGGCATTTCAGATATAGTTACCGATTGGCATTTTAAAAATAGGTACCGATAGGCATTTCAGATATAGAAGCCGATAGGTATTTCAAATATAGGTGTCGATAGGCATTTCAGATATGGTTGCCGATAGGCATTTCAAATATAGGTGCTGATAGGCATTTCAGATGTAGTTTCCGATAGGCAGTTCAAAAGAAGGTGCCGATAGGCATTTCAGATATAGGTGCCGATAGTCATTTCAGATATAGTTGCCAATTGGCATTTAAAAAATAGGAGCCGATAGGCATTTCAGATATAGAAGCCGATAGGCATTTCAAATAAAGGTGCCGATAGGCATTCCAGATATGGTTGCCGATAGGCATTTCAAATATAGGTGCTGATAGGCATTTCAGATGTAGTTTCCGATAGGCATTTCAAAAAAAGGTGCCGATAGGCATTTCAGATATAGGTGCCGATAGGCATCTCAGATATAGTTGCCGATTCGCATTTTAAAAATTGGTGCCGATAGGCATTTCAGATATAGAAGCCGATAGGTATTTCAAATATGAGTGTCGATAGGCATTTCAGATATGGTTGCCGATAGGCATTTCAAATATAGGTGCTGATAGGCATTTCAGATGTAGTTTTCGATAGGCATTTCAAAAATAGGTGCCGATAGGCATTTCAGATATAGGTGCCGATAGTCATTTCAGATATAGTTGCCAATTGGCATTTAAAAAATAGGAGCCGATAGGCATTTCAGATATAGAAGCCGATAGGCATTTCAAATATAGGTGCCGATAGGCATTGCAGATATAGTTGCCGATAGGCATTTCAAATATAGGTGCTGATAGGCATTTTAGATGTAGTTTCCGATAGGCATTTCAAAAATTGATGCCGATAGGCATTTCGGATATAGGTGCCGATAGGCATTTCAGATATAGTTGCCGATTGGCATTTTAAAAACAGGTGCCGATAGGCATTTCAGATATAGAAGCCGATAGGTATTTCAAATATAGGTGTCGATAGGCATTTCAGATATGGTTGCCGATAGGCATTTCAAATATAGGAGCAGTTAGGCATTTCAGATGTAGTTTCCGAAAGGCATTTCAAAAATATATGCCGATAGGCATTTCAGTTATAGGTGCCGATAGGCATTTCAGATATAGTTGCCGATTGGCATTTTAAAAATAGGTGCCGATAGGCATTTTAGATATAGAAGCCGATAGGTATTTTAAATATAGGTGTGGATAGGCATTTCAGATATCGTTGCCGATAAGCATTTCAAATATAGGTGCTGATAGTCATTTCAGATGTAGTTTCCGATAGGCATTTCAAAAATAGGTTCCGATAAGCATTTTAGATATAGGTGCCGATAGGCATTTCAGATATATAAGCCGATAGGCATTCCAGATGTAGTTGCCGATTGGCATTTTAAAAATAGGTGCCGATAGGCATTTTAGATATAGAAGCCGATAGGTATTCTAAATATAGGTGTGGATAGGCATTTCAGATATCGTTGCCGATAGGCATATCAAATAAAGGTGCTGATAGTCTTTTCAGATGTAGTTTCCGATAGGCATTTCAAAAATAGGTTCCGATAGGCATTTTAGATATAGGTGCCGATAGGCATTTCAGATATACTTAAAGATTGGCATTTCAAAAATAGGTGCCGATAGGCATTTCAGATATAGGTGCGGATAGGCTTATCAGATATAGTTGCCGATAGGCATTTAAAATAAAAGTGCCGATAGGCATTTCAAATATAGGTGTCGATCGGCATTTCAGATATAAATGCCGAAAGGCATTTCAGATATAGGTGCCGATAGGCATTTCTGATGTGGTTGCCGATAGGCATTTCAAATATAGGTGCTGATAGGCATTTCAGATGTAGTTTCCGATAGGCATTATAAAAATAGGTGCCGATAGGCATTTCAGATATAGGTGCCGATAGGCATTTCAGATATAGTTGCCGATTGGCATTTTAAAAATAGGTGCCGATAGGCATTTCAGATATAGAAGCCGATAGGGATTTCAAATATAGGTGTCGATTGGCATTTCAGATATGGTTGCCTATAAGCATTTTAAATATAGGTGCTGATAGGCATTTCAGATGTAGTTTCCGATAGGCATTTAAAAATAGGTGCCGATATGCATTTCAGATATAGGTGCCGATAGGCATTTCAGATATAGTTGCCGATTGGCATTTTAAAAATAGGTGACGATAGGAATTTCAGATATAGAAGCCGATAGGCATTTCAAATATAGGTGCCGATAGGCATTCTAGATATGGTTGCCGATAGGCATTTCAAATATAGGTGCTGATAGGCATTGTAGATGTAGTTTCCGATAGGCATTTCAAAAATTGAAGCCGATAGGCATTTCGGATATAGGTGCCAATAGGCATTTCAGATATAGTTGCCGATTGGCATTTTAAAAACAGGTGCCGATAGGCATTTCAGATATAGAAGCCGATAGGTATTTCAAATATAGGTGTCGATAGGCATTTCAGATATGGTTGCCGATAGGCATATCAAATATAAGCGCTGATAATCATTTCAGATGTAGTTTCCGATAGGCATTTCAAAAATAGGTACCGATAGTCATTTCAGATATAGGTGCCGATAGGCATTTCAGATATAGTTGCCAATTGGCATTTTAAAAATAGGTGTCGACAGGCATTTCAGATATAGAACCCGATAGGCATTTCAAATATAGGTGTGGATAGGCATTTCAAAAATAGGTTCCGATAGGCATTTCAGATATAGGTGCCGATAGGCATTTCAGATATACTTACCGATTGGCATTTTAAAAATAGGTGTCGATAGGCATTTTAGATGTAGTTTCCGATAGGCATTTCAAATATAGGTGCCGATAGGCATTTCAGATACAGGTACCGATAGGCATATCAGATATAGTTGCCGATAGGCATTTAAAATATATGTGCCGATAGGCATTTCTAATATAGGTGCCGATAGGCATTTCAGATATAGGTGCCGATAGGCATTTCAGATATAGTTGCCGATTGGCATTATAAAAATAGGTGCCGATAGGCATTTCAGATATAGAAGCCGATAGGCATTTCAAATATAGGTGCCGATAGGCATTCCAGATATGGTTGCCGATAGGCATTTCAAATATAGGTGCTGATAGGCATTTCAGATGTAGTTTCCGATAGGCATTTCAAAAATTGGTGCCGATAGGCATTTCAGCTATAGGTGCCGATAGGCATTTCAGATATAGTTGCCGATTGGCATTTTAAAAATAGGTGCCGATAGGCATTTCAGATATATAAGCCGATAGGCATTTCAAATATAGGTGCCGATGAGCATTCCAGATATGGTTGCCGATAGGCATTTCAAATATAGGTGCTGATAGGCATTTCAGATGTAGTTTCCGATAGGCATTTCAAAAATTGGTGCCGATAGGCACTTCAGATATAGGTGCCGATAGGCATTTCAGATCTAGTTGCCGATTGGGAATTTAAAAATAGGTGCCGATAGGCATTTCAGATATAGAAGCCGATAGGGATTTTAAATATAGGTGTCGATAGGCATTTCAGATATGGTTGCCGATAAGAATTTCAAATATAGGTGCTGATAGGCATTTCAGATGTAGTTTCCGATAGGCATTTCAAAAATAGGTGCCGATAGGCATTTCAGATATAGGTGCCGATAGGCATTTCAGATATAGTTGCCAATTGGCATTTTAAAAATAGGTGCCGATAGGCATTTCAGATATATAAGCCGATAGGCATTTCAAATATAGGTGCCGATGAGCATTCCAGATATGGTTGCCGATAGGCATTTCAAATATAGGTGCTGATAGGCATTTCAGATGTAGTTTCCGATAGGCATTTCAAAAATTGGTGTCGATAGGCATTTCAGATATAGAAGCCGATAGGCATTTCAAATATAGTTGCCGATAGGCATTCCAGATATGGTTGCCGATAGGCATTTCAAATATAGGTGCTGATAGGCATTCCGGATGTAGTTTCCGATAGGCATTTCAAAAAATAGTGCCGATAGGCATTTCAGATATAGTTACCGATTGGCATTTTAAAAATAGGTACCGATAGGCATTTCAGATATAGAAGCCGATAGGTATTTCAAATATAGGTGTCGATAGGCATTTCAGATATGGTTGCCGATATTCATTTCAAATATAGGTGCTGATAGGCATTTCAGATGTAGTTTCCGATAGGCATTTCAAAAAAAGGTGCCGATAGGCATTTTAGATATAGGTGCCGATAGGCATTTCAGATATAGTTTCCAATTGGCATTTTAAAAATAGGTGTCGATAGGCATTTCAGATATAGTTGCCGATTGGCATTTTAAAAATAGGTGCCGATAGGCATTTCAGATATAGAAGCCGATAGGCATTTCAAATATAGGTGCCGATAGGCATTCCAGATATGGTTGCCGATAGGCATTTCAAATATAGGTGCTGATAGGCATTTCAGATGTAGTTTCCGATAGGCATTTCAAATATACGTGCCGATAGGCATTTCAGATGTAGTTTTAGATAGGCATTTCAAAAATAGGTGCCGATAGGCATTTCAGATATAGGTGCCGATAGTCATTTCAGATATAGTTGCCAATTGGCATTTAAAAAATAGGTGCCGATAGGCATTTCAGATATAGAAGCCGATAGGCATTTCAAATATAGGTGCCGATAGGCATTGCAGATATAGTTGCCGATAGGCATTTCAAATATAGGTGCTGATAGGCATTTTAGATGTAGTTTCCGATAGGCATTTCAAAAATTGATGCCGATAGGCATTTCGGATATAGGTGCCGATAGGCATTTCAGATATAGTTGCCGATTGGCATTTTAAAAACAGGTGCCGATAGGCATTTCAGATATAGAAGCCGATAGGTATTTCAAATATAGGTGTCGATAGGCATTTCAGATATGGTTGCCGATAGGCATTTCAAATATAGGAGCAGATAGGCATTTCAGATGTAGTTTCCGAAAGGCATTTCAAAAATATATGCCGATAGGCATTTCAGTTATAGGTGCCGATAGGCATTTCAGATATAGTTGCCGATTGGTATTTTAAAAATAGGTGCCGATAGGCATTTCAGATATAGAAGCCGATAGGCATTTCAAATATAGGTGCCGATAGGCATTCTAGATATGGTTGCCGATAGGCATTTCAAATATAAGTGCTGATAATCATTTCAGATGTAGTTTCCGATAGGCATTTCAAAAATAGGTACCGATAGGCATTTCAGATATAGGTGCCGATAGGCATTTCAGATATAGTTGCCAATTGGCATTTTAAAAATAGGTGTCGATAGGCATTTCAGATATAGAACCCGATAGGCATTTCAAATATAGGTGCCGATAGGCATTCCAGATATGGTTGCCGATAGGTATTTCAAATATAGGTGCTGATAGGCATTTCAGATGGAGTTTCCGATAGGCATTTCAAAAGTTGGTGCCGATAGGCATTTCAGATATAGATGCCGATAGGCATTTCAGATATAGTTGCCGATTGGCATTTTAAAAATAGGTGCTGATAGGCATTTTAGATATAGAAGCCGATAGGTATTTCAAATACAGGTGTGGATAGGCATTTAAGATATGGTTGCCGATAGGCATTTCAAATATAGGTGCTGATAGTCATTTCAGATGTTGTTTCCGATAGGCATTTCAAAAATAGGTTCCGATAGGCATTTCAATTATAGGTGCCGATAGGCATTTCAGATATACTTTCCGATTGGCATTTTAAAAATAGGTGCCGATAGGCATTTTAAATGTAGTTTCCGATAGGCATTTCAAAAATAGGTGCCGATAGTCATTTCAGATATAGGTGCCGATAGGCATATCAGATATAGTTGCCGATAGGCATTTAAAATATAGGTGCCGATAGGCATTTCTGATGTGGTTGTCGACAGGCATTTCAAATATAAATGCTGATAGGCATTTCAGATGTAGTTTTCGATAGGCATTTCAAAAATAGGTGCCGATAGGCATTTGAGATATAGGTGCCGATAGGCACTTCAGATATAGTTGCCGATTGGCATTTTAAAAATAGGTGCCGACAGGCATTTTAGATATAGAAGCCGATAGGCATTTCAAATATAGGCGCCGATAGGCATTCCAGATATGGTTGCCGATAGGCATTTCAAATATAGGTGCTGATAGGCATTTCAGATGTAGTTTCCGATAGGCATTTCAAAAATAGGTGCCGATAGGCATTTCAGATATAGGTGCCGATAGGTATTTCAGATATAGTTGCCGATTGGCCTTTTAAAAATAGGTGCCGATAGGCATTTCAGATATAGAAGCCGATAGGGATTTCAAATATAGGTGTCGATAGCTATTTCAGATATGGTTGCCGATAAGCATTTCAAATAAAGGTGCTGATAGGCATTTCAGATGTAGTTTCCGATAGGCATTTCAAAAATAGGTGCCGATAGGCATTTCAGATATAGGTGCCGATAGGCATTTCAGATATAGTTGCCGATTAGCATTTTAAAAATAGGTGTCGATAGGCATTTCAGATATAGAAGCCGATAGGCACTTCAAATATAGGTGCCGATAGGCATTTCAGATATGGTTGCCGATAGGCATTTCAAATATAGGTGCTGATAGGCATTTCAGATGTAGTTTCCGATAGGCATTTCAAAAATATGTGCCGATAGGCATTTCAGATATAGGTGCCGATAGGCATTTCAGATATAGTGGCCGATTGGCATTTTAAAAATAGGTGCCGATAGGCATTTCAGATATAGAAGCCGATAGGCATTTCAAATATAAGTGCCGATGGGCATTCCAGATATTGTTGCCGATAGGCATTTCAAATATAGGTGCTGATAGGCATTTAGATGTAGTTTCCGATAGGCATTTCAAAAATTGATGCCGATAGGCATTTCGGATATAGGTGCCGATAGGCATTTCAGATATAGTTACCGATTGGCATTTTAAAAACAGGTGCCGATAGGCATTTCAGATACAGAAGCCGATAGGTATTTCAAATATAGTTGTCGATAGGCATTTCAGATATGGTTGCCGATAGGCATTTCAAAAATAGGAGTAGATAGGCATTTCAGATGTAGTTTCCGAAAGGCATTTCAAAAATATATGCCGATAGGGATTTCAGATATAGGTGCCGATAGGCATTTGAGATATAGTTGCCGATTGGTATTTTAAAAATAGGTGCCGATAGGCATTTCAGATATAGAAGCCGATAGGCATTTCAAATATAGTTGCCGATAGGCATTCCAGATATGGTTGCCGATAGGCATATCAAATATAAGCGCTGATAATCATTTCAAATGTAGTTTCCAATAGGCATTTCAAAAATAGGTACCGATAGGCATTTCAAGTATAGATGCCGATAGGCATTTCAGATGTAGTTTCCGATAGGCATTTCAAAAATAGGTGCCGATAGGCATTTCAGATATAGGTGCCGATAGGCATTTCAGATATAGTTGCCAATTGGCATTTTAAAAATAGGTGCCGATAGGCATTTCAAATATAGGTGTCGATCGGCATTTCAGATATAAATGCCGAAAGGCATTTCAGATATGGTTGCCGATAGGCATTTCAAATATAGGTGCTGATAGGCATTTCAGATGTAGTTTCCGATAGGCATTTCAAAAATTGGTGTCGTTAGGCATTTCAGATATAGAAGCCGATAGGCATTTCAAATATAGTTGCCGATAGGCATTCCAGATATGGTTGCCGATAGGCATTTCAAATATAGGTGCTGAAAGGCATTCCGGATGTAGTTTCCGATAGGCATTTCAAAAAATAGTGCCGATAGGCATTTCAGATATAGGTGCCGATAGGCATTTCAGATATAGTTACCGATTGGCATTTTAAAAATAGGTACCGATAGGCATTTCAGATATAGAAGCCGATAGGTATTTCAAATATAGGTGTCGATAGGCATTTCAGATATGGTTGCCGATAGGCATTTCAAATATAGGTGCTGATAGGCATTTCAGATGTAGTTTCCGATAGGCATTTCAAAAAAAGGTGCCGATAGGCATTTCAGATATAGGTGCCGATAGGCATTTCAGATATAGTTGCCGATTCGCATTTTAAAAATAGGTGCCGATAGGCATTTCAGATATAGAAGCCGATAGGCATTTCAAATATAGGTGCTGATAGGCATTCCAGATATGGTTGCCGATAGGCATTTCAAATATAGGTGCTGATAGGCATTTCAGATGTAGTTTCCGATAGGCATTTCAAATATACGTGCTGATAGGCATTTCAGATGTAGTTTTCGATAGGCATTTCAAAAATAGGTGCCGATAGGCATTTCAGATATAGGTGCCGATAGGCATTTCAGATATAGTTGCCTAATGGCATTTAAAAAATAGGTGCCGATAGGCATTTCAGATATAGAAGCCGATAGACATTTCAAATATAGGTGCCGATAGGCATTGCAGATATAGTTGCCGATAGGCATTTCAAATATAGGTGCTGATAGGCATTTTAGATGTAGTTTCCGATAGGCATTTCAAAAATTGATGCCGATAGGCATTTCGGATATAGGTGCCGATAGGCATTTCAGATATAGTTGCCGATTGGCATTTTAAAAACAGGTGCCGATAGGCATTTCAGATATAGAAGCCGATAGGTATTTCAAATATAGGTGTCGATAGGCATTTCAGATATGGTTGCCGATAGGCATTTCAAATATAGGAGCAGATAGGCATTTCAGATGTAGTTTCCGAAAGGCATTTCAAAAATATATGCTGATAGGCATTTCAGTTATAGGTGCCGATAGGCATTTCAGATATAGTTGCCGATTGGTATTTTAAAAATAGGTGCCGATAGGCATTTCAGATATAGAAGCCGATAGGCATTTCAAATATAGGTGCCGATAGGCATTCCAGATATGGTTGCCGATAGGCATTTCAAATATAAGTGCTGATAATCATTTCAGATGTAGTTTCCGATAGGCATTTCAAAAATAGGTACCGATAGGCATTTCAGATATAGGTGCCGATAGGCATTTCAGATATAGTTGCCAATTGGCATTTTAAAAATAGGTGTCGATAGGCATTTCAGATATAGAACCCGATAGGCATTTCAAATATAGGTGCCCATAGGCATTCCAGATATGGTTGCCGATAGGTATTTCAAATATAGGTGCTGATAGGGATATCAGATGGAGTTTCCGATAGGCATTTCAAAAGTTGGTGCCGATAGGCATTTCAGATATAGGTGCCGATAGGCATTTCAGATATAGTTGCCGATTGGCATTTTAAAAATAGGTGCTGATAGGCATTTTAGATATAGAAGCCGATAGGTATTTCAAATACAGGTGTGGATAGGCATTTCAGATATGGTTGCCGATAGGCATTTCAAATATAGGTGCTGATAGTCATTTCAGATGTTGTTTCCGATAGGCATTTCAAAAATAGGTTCCGATAGGCATTTCAATTATAGGTGCCGATAGGCATTTCAGATATACTTTCCGATTGGCATTTTAAAAATAGGTGCCGATAGGCATTTTAGATGTAGTTTCCGATAGGCATTTCAAAAATAGGTGCCGATAGTCATTTCAGATATAGGTGCCGATAGGCATATCAGATATAGTTGCCGATAGGCATTTAAAATATAGGTGCCGATAGGCATTTCAAATATAGGTGTCGATCGGCATTTCAGATATAAATGCCGTAGGGCATTTCAGATATAGGTGCCGATAGGCATTTCTGATGTGGTTGTCGACAGGCATTTCAAATATAAATGCTGATAGGCATTTCAGATGTAGTTTTCGATAGGCATTTCAAAAATAGGTGCCGATAGGCATTTGAGATATAGGTGCCGATAGGCACTTCAGATATAGTTGCCGATTGGCATTTTAAAAATAGGTGCCGACAGGCATTTTAGATATAGAAGCCGATAGGCATTACAAATATAGGCGCCGATAGGCATTCCAGATATGGTTGCCGATAGGCATTTCAAATATAGGTGCTGATAGGCATTTCAGATGTAGTTTCCGATAGGCATTTCAAAAATAGGTGCCGATAGGCATTTCAGATATAGGTGCCGATAGGCATTTCAGATATAGTTGCCGATTGGCCTTTTAAAAATAGGTGCCGATAGGCATTTCAGATATAGAAGCCGATAGGGATTTCAAATATAGGTGTCGATAGCTATTTCAGATATGGTTGCCGATAAGCATTTCAAATAAAGGTGCTGATAGGCATTTCAGATGTAGTTTCCGATAGGCATTTCAAAAATAGGTGCCGATAGGCATTTCAGATATAGGTGCCGATAGGCATTTCAGATATAGTTGCTGATTGGCATTTTAAAAATAGGTGTCGATAGGCATTTCAGATATAGAAGCCGATAGGCATTTCAAATATAGGTGCCGATAGGCATTTCAGATATGGTTGCCGATAGGCATTTCAAATATAGGTGCTGATAGGCATTTCAGAAATAGTTTCCGATAGGCATTTCAAAAATGAATGTGCCGATAGGCATTTCAGATATAGGTGCCGATAGGCATTTCAGATATAGTTGCCGATTGGCATTTTAAAAATAGGTGCCGATAGGCATTTCAGATATAGAAGCCGATAGGCATTTCAAATATAAGTGCCGATGGGCATTCCAGATATTGTTGCCGATAGGCATTTCAAATATAGGTGCTGATAGGCATTTAGATGTAGTTTCCGATAGGCATTTCAAAAATTGATGCCGATAGGCATTTCGGATATAGGTGCCGATAGGCATTTCAGATATAGTTACCGATTGGCATTTTAAAAACAGGTGCCGATAGGCATTTCAGATACAGAAGCCGATAGGTATTTCAAATATAGTTGTCGTTAGGCATTTCAGATATGGTTGCCGATAGGCATTTCAAATATAGGAGCAGATAGGCATTTCAGATGTAGTTTCCGAAAGGCATTTCAAAAATATATGCCGATAGGGATTTCAGATATAGGTGCCGATAGGCATTTCAGATATAGTTGCCGATTGGCATTTTAAAAATAGGTGCCGATAGGCATTTCAGATATAGAAGCCGATAGGCATTTCAAATATAGGTGCCGATAGGCATTCCAGATATGGTTGCCGATAGGCATTTCAAATATAGGTGCTGATAGGCATTTCAGAAGTAGTTTCCGATAGGCATTTCAAAAATAGGTGCCGATAGGCATTTCAGATATAGGTGCCGATAAGCATTTCAGATATAGTTGCCGATTGGCATTTTAAAAATAGGTGCCGATAGGCATTTCAGATATAGAAGCCGATAGGCATTTCAAATATAGGTGCCGATAGGCATTCCAGATATGGTTGCCGATAGTCATTTCAAATATAGGTGCTGATAGGTATTTCAGATGTAGTTTCCGATAGGCATTTCAAAAATTGGTGCCGATAGGCATTTCAGATATAGGTGCCGATAGGCATTTCAATTATAGGTGCTGATAGTCATTTCAGATGTAGTTTCCGATAGGCCTTTCAAAAATAGGTACCGATAGGCATTTCAAGTATAGATGCCGATAGGCATTTCAGATATAGTTGCCGATTGGCATTTTAAAAATAGGTGCCGATAGGCATTTCAGATATAGAAGCCGATAGGTATTTCAAATAAAGGTGTGGATAGGCATTTCAGATATGGTTGCCGATAGGCATTTCAATTATAGGTGCTGATAGTCATTTCAGATGTAGTTTCCGATAGGCATTTCAAAAATAGGTTCCGATAGGCAATTCAGATATAGGTGCCGATAGGCATTTCAGATATACTTACCGATTGGCATTTTAAAATAGGTGCCGATAGGCATTTTAGATGTAGTTTCCGATAGGCATTTAAAAAATAGGTGCCGATAGGCATTTCAGATATAGGTGTTGATAGGCATATCAGATATAGTTACCGATAGGCTTTTAAAATATATGTGCCGATAGCCATTTCAAATATAGGTGTCGACCGGCATTTCAGATATAAATGCCGAAAGGCATTTCTGATATAGGTGCCGATAGGCATTTCTGATGTGGTTGCCGATAGGCATTTCAAATATAGGTGCTGATAGGCATTTCAAATGTAGTTTTCGATAGGCATTTCAAAAATAGGTGCCGATAGGCATTTCAGATATAGGTGCCGATAGGCACTTTAGATATAGTTGCCGATTGGAATTTTAAAAATAGGCGCCGATAGGTATTTCAGATATAGAAGCCGATAGGCACTTAAATATAGGCGCCGATAGGCATTCCAGATATGGTTGCCGATAGGCATTTCAAATATAGGTGCTGATAGGCATTTCAGATGTAGTTTCCGATAGGCATTTCAAAAATAGGTGCCGATAGGCATTTCAGATATAGGTGCCGATAAGCATTTCAGATATAGTTGCCGATTGGCATTTCAAAAAAATAGGTGCCGATAGGCATTTCAGATATAGAAGCCGATAGGCATTTCAAATATAGGTGCCGATAGGCATTCCAGATATGGTTGCCGATAGTCATTTCAAATATAGGTGCTGATAGGTATTTCAGATGTAGTTTCCGATAGGCATTTCAAAAATTGGTGCCGATAGGCATTTCAGATATAGGTGCCGATAGGCATTTCAGATATAGTTGCCGATTGGCATTTTAAAAATAGGTGCCGATAGGCATTTCAGATATACAAGCCGATAGGCATTTCAGATATAGGTGCCGATAGGCATTTCTGATGTGGTTGTCGACAGGCATTTCAAATATAAATGCTGATAGGCATTTCAGATGTAGTTTTCGATAGGCATTTCAAAAATAGGTGCCGATAGGCATTTGAGATGTAGGTGCCGATAGGCACTTCAGATAGTTGCCGATTGGCATTTTAAAAATAGGTGCCGACAGGCATTTTAGATATAGAAGCCGGTAGGCATTTCAAATATAGGCGCCGATAGGCATTCCAGATATGGTTGCCGATAGGCATTTCAAATATAGGTGCTGATAGGCATTTCAGATGTAGTTTCCGATAGGCATTTCAAAAATAGGTGCCGATAGGCATTTCAGATATAGGTGCCGATAGGCATTTTAGATATAGTTGCCGATTGGCCTTTTAAAAATAGGTGCCGATAGGCATTTCAGATATAGAAGCCGATAGGGATTTCAAATATAGGTGTCGATAGCTATTTCAGATATGGTTGCCGATAAGCATTTCAAATATAGGTGCTGATAGGCATTTCAGATGTAGTTTCCGATAGGCATTTCAAAAATAGGTGCCGATAGGCATTTCAGATATAGGTGCCGATAGGCATTTCAGATATAGTTGCCGATTGGCATTTTAAAAATAGGTGCCGATAGGCATTTCAGATATACAAGCCGATAGGTATTTCAAATATAGGTGTCGATAGGCATTTTAGATATGATTGCCGATAGGCATTTCAAATATAGGTGCTGATACGCATTTCAGATGTATTTTCCGATAGACATTTCAAAAATAGGTGCCGATAGGCATTTCAGATATCGGTGCCGATAGGCATTTCAGATTTAGTTGCCGATTGGCATTTTAAAAATAGGTGCCGATAGGCATTTCAGATATATAAGCCGATAGGCATTTCAAATATAGGTGCCGATGAGCATTCCAGATATGGTTGCCGATAGGCATTTCAAATATAGGTGCTGATAGGCATTTCAGATGTAGTTTCCGATATGCATTTCAAAAATAGGTGCCGATAGGCATTTCAGATATAGGTGCCGATAGGCATTTCAGATATAGTTGCCGATTGGCATTTTAAATATAGGTGCTGATAGGCATTTCAGATATAGAAGCCGATAGGGATTTCAAATATAGGTGTCGATAGGCATTTCAGATATGGCTGCCGATAAGCATTTCAAATATAGGTGCTGATAGGCATTTCAGATGTAGTTTCCGATAGGCATTTCAAAAATAGGTGCCGATAGGCATTTCAGATATAGGTGCCGATAGGCATTCCAGATATAGTTGCCGATTGGCATTTTAAAAATAGGTGTCGATAGGCATTTCAGATATAGAAGCCGATAGGCATTTCAAATATAGGTGCCGATAGGCATTCCAGATATGGTTGCCGATAGGTATTTCAAATATAGGTGCTGATAGGCATTCCGGATGTAGTTTCCGATAGACATTTCAAAAAATGGTGCCGATAGGCATTTCAGATATAGGTGCCGATAGGCATTGCAGATATAGTTACCGATTGGCATTTTAAAAATAGGTGCCGATATGCATTTCAGATATAGAAGCCGATAGGCATTTCAAATATAGGTGCCGATAGACACTCCAGATATTGTTGCCGATAGGCATTTCAAATATAGGTGCTGATAGGCATTTCAGATGTAGTTTCCGATAGGCATTTCAAAAATTGATGCCGATAGGCATTTCGGATATAGGTGCCGATAGGCATTTCAGATATAGTTGCCGATTGGCATTTTAAAAACAGGTGCCGATAGGCATTTCAGATATAGAAGCCGATAGGTATTTCAAATATAGGTGTCGATAGGCATTTCAGATATGGTTGCCGATAGGCATTTCAAATATAGGAGCAGATAGGCATTTCAGATGTAGTTTCCGAAAGGCATTTCAAAAATATATGCCGATAGGCATCTCAGATATAGGTGCCGATAGGCATTTCAGATATATTTGCCGATTGGTATTTTAAAAATAGATGCCGATAGGTATTTCAGATATAGAAGCCGATAGGCATTTCAAATATAGTTGCCGATAGGCATTCCAGATATGGTTGCCGATAGGCATATCAAATATAAGCGCTGATAATCATTTCAAATGTATATTCCGATAGGCATTTCAAAAATAGGTACCGATAGGCATTTCAGATATAGGTGCCGATAGGCATTTCAGATATAGTTGCCAATTGGCATTTTAAAAATAGGTACCGATAGGCATTTCAGATATAGAAGCCGATAGGTATATCAAATATAGGTGTGGATAGGCATTTCAGATATGGTTGCCGATAGGCATTTCAAATATAGGTGCTGATAGTCATTTCAGATGTAGTTTCCGATAGGCATTTTAAAAATAGGTTCCGATAGGCATTTCAGATATAAATTCCGATAGGCATTTAAGATGTACTTACCGATTGGCATTTTAAAATAGGTGCCGATAGGCATTTTAGATGTAGTTTCCGATAGGCATTTCAAAAATAGGTGCCGATAGGCATTTTAGATATAGGTGCCGATAGGCATATCAGATATAGTTGCCGATAGGCATTTAAAATATATGTGCCGATAGGTATTTCAAATATAGGTGTCGACCTGCATTTCAGATATAAATGCCGAAATGCATTTCAGATATAGGTGCCGATAGGCATTTGTGATGTGGTTGCCGATAGGCATTTCAAATATAGGTGCTGATAGGCATTTCAGATGTAGTTTTCGATAGGCATTTCAAAAATAGGTGCCGATAGGCATTTCAGATATAGGTGCCGACAGGCACTTCAGATATAGTTGCCGATTGGCATTTTAAAAATAGGCGCCGATAGGTATTTCAGATATAGAAGCCGATAGGCATTTCAAATATAGGCGCCGATAGGCATTCCAGATATGGTTGCCGATAGGCATTTCAAATATAGGTGCTGATAGGCTTTTCAGATGTAGTTTCCGATAGGCATTTCAAAAATAGGTGCCGATAGGCATTTCAGATATAGGTGCCGATAGGCATTTCAGATAAAGTTGCCGAATGGCATTTTAAAAATAGGTGCCGATAGGCATTTCAGATATAGAAGCCGATAGGCATTTCAAATATAGGTGCCGATAGGCATTCCAGATATGGTTGCCGATAGGCATTTCAAATATAGGTGCTGATAGGCATTTCAGATGTAGTTTCCGATAGGCATTTCAAAAATTGGTGCCGATAGGCATTTCAGATATAGGTGCCGATAGGCATTTCAGATATAGTTGCCGATTGGCATTTTAAAAATAGGTGCCGATAGGCATTTCAGATATAGAAGCCGATAGGGATTTTAAATATAGGTGTCGATAGGCATTTCAGATATGGTTGCCGATAAGCATTTTAAATATAGGTGCTGATAGGCATTTCAGATGTAGTTTCCGATAGGCATTTCAAAAATTGGTGTCGATAGGCATTTCAGATATAGAAGCCGATAGGCATTTCAAATATAGTTGCCGATAGGCATTCCAGATATGGTTGCCGATAGGCATTTCAAATATAGGTGCTGATAGGCATTCCGGATGTAGTTTCCGATAGGCATTTTAAGAAATGGTGCCGATAGGCATTTCAAAAAATGGTGCCGATAGGCATTTCAGATATAGGTGCCGATAGGCATTTCAGATATAGTTACCGATTGGCATTTTAAAAATAGGTACCGATAGGCATTTCAGATATAGAAGCCGATAGGTATTTCAAATATAGGTGTCGATAGACATTTCAGATATGGTTGCCGATAGGCATTTCAAATATAGGTGCTGATAGGCATTTCAGATGTAGTTTTCGATAGGCATTTCAAAAATAGGTGCCGATAGGCATTTCAAATATAGGTGCCGATAGGCATTCCAGATATGGTTGCCGATAGGCATTTCAAATATAGGTGCTGATAGGCATTTTAGATGTAGTTTCCGATAGGCATTTCAAAAATTGATGCCGATAGGCATTTCGGATATAGGTGCCGATAGGCATTTCAGATATAGTTGCCGATTGGCATTTTAAAAACAGTTGCCGATAGGCATTTCAGATATAGAAGCCGATAGGTATTTCAAATATAGGTGTCGATAGGCATTTCAGATATGGTTGCCGATAGGCATTTCAAATATAGGAGCAGATAGGCATTTCAGATGTAGTTTCCGAAAGGCATTTCAAAAATATATGCCGATAGGCATTTCAGATATAGGTGCCGATAGGCATTTCAGATATAGTTGCCGATTGGTATTTTAAAAATAGGTACCGATAGGCATTTCAGATATAGAAGCCGATAGGCATTTTAAATATAGGTGCCGATAGGCATTCCAGATATGGTTGCCGATAGGCATTTCTATTATAAGTGCTGATAACCATTTCAGAAGTAGTTTCCGATAGGCATTTCAAAAATAGGTACCGATAGGCATTTCAGATATAGGTGCCGATAGGCATTTCAGATATAGTTGCCAATTGGCATTTTAAAAATAGGTGTCGATAGGCATTTCAGATATAGAACCCGATAGGCATTTCAAATATAGGTGCTGATAGGCATTTCAGATGGAGTTTCCGATAGGCATTTCAAAAGTTGGTGCCGATAGGCATTTCAGATATAGGTGCCGATAGGCATTTCAGATATAGTTGCCGATTGGAATTTTAAAAATAGGTGTCGATAGGCATTTTAGATATAGAAGCCGATAGGTATTTCAAATACAGGTGCTGATAGTCATTTCAGATGTTGTTTCCGATAGGCATTTCAAAAATAGGTTCCGATAGGCATTTCAATTATAGGTGCCGATAGGCATTTCAGATATAAATGCCGTAGGGCATTTCAGATATAGGTGCCGATAGGCATTTCTGATGTGGTTGCCGATAGGCATTTCAAATATAAATGCTGATAGGCATTTCAGATGTAGTTTTCGATTGGCATTTTAAAAATAGGTGCCGATAGGCATTTTAGATGTAGTTTCCGATAGGCATTTCAAAAATAGGTGCCGATAGGCATTTCAGATATAGGAGCCGATAGGCATATCAGATATAGTTGCCGATAGGAATTTAAAATATAGGTGCCGATAGGCATTTCAAATATAGGTGTCGATCGGCATTTCAGATATAAATGCCGTAGGGCATTTCAGATATAGGTGCCGATAGGCATTTCTGATGTGGTTGGCGATAGGCATTTCAAATATAAATGCTGATAGGCATTTCAGATGTAATTTTCGATAGGCATTTTAAAAATAGGTGCCGATAGGCATTTGAGATATAGGTGCCGATAGGCACTTCAGATATAGTTGCCGATTGGCATTTTAAAAATAGGTGCCGATAGGCATTTTAGATATAGAAGCCGATAGGCATTTCAAATATAGGCGCCGATAGGCATTCCAGATATGGTTGCCGATAGGCATTTCAAATATAGGTGCTGATAGGCATTTCAGATGTAGTTTCCGATAGGCATTTCAAAAATAGGTGCCGATAGGCATTTCAGATATAGTTGCCGATTGGCATTTCAGATATAGTTGCCGATTGGCATTTTAAAAATAGGTGCCGATAGGCATTTCAGATATAGAAGCCGATAGGCATTTCAAATATAGGTGCCGATAGGCATTCCAGATATGGTTGCCGATAGGCATTTCAGATATAGTTGCCGATTGGTATTTTAAAAATAGGTGCCGATAGGCATTTCAGATATAGAAGCCGATAGGCATTTCAAATATAGGTGCCGATAGGCATTCCAGATATGGTTGCCGATAGGCATTTCAAATATAGGTGCCGATAGGCATTCCAGATATGGTTGCCATTTGGCATTTCAAATATAGGTTCTAATAGGCATTTCAGATGGAGTTTCCGATAGGCATTTCAAAATTAGGTGCCGATAGGCATTTCAGATATAGGTGCCGATAGGCATTTCAGATATAGTTGCCGATTGGTATTTTAAAAATAGGTGCCGATAGGCATTTCAGATATAGGTGCCGATAGGCATTTCAGATATAGTTGCCGATTGGCATTTTAAAAATAGGTGTCGATAGGCATTTCAGATATAGAAGCCGATAGGCATTTCAAATATAGGTGCCGATAGGCATTCCAGATATGTTTGCCGATAGGCATTTCAAATATAGGTGCCGATAGGCATTCCAGATATGGTTGCCGATAGGCATTTCAAATATAGGTTCTGATAGGCATTTCAGATGGAGTTTCCGATAGGCATTTCAAAATTAGGTGCCGATAGGCATTTCAGATATAGGTGCCGATAGGCATTTCAGATATAGTTGCCGATTGGTATTTTAAAAATAGGTGCCGATAGGCATTTCAGATAAAGAAGCCGATAGGCATTTCAAATATAGGTGCCGATAGGCATTCCAGATATGGTTGCCGATAGGCATTTCAAATATAAGTGCTGATAATCATTTCAGATGTAGTTTCCGATAGGCATTTCAAAAATAGGTACCGATAGGCATTTCAGATATAGGTGCCGATAGGCATTTCAGATATAGTTGCCAATTGGCATTTTAAAAATAGGTGTCGATGAGGCATTTCAGATATAGGTGCCGATTGGCATTTCAGATATAGTTGCCGATTGGCATTTTAAAAATAGGTGCCGATAGGCATTTCAGATATAGAAGCCGAAAGGGATTTCAAATATAGGTGTCGATAGGCATTTCAGATATGGTTGCCGATAGGCATTTCAAATATAGGTGCTGATAGGCATTTCAGATGTAGTTTCCGATAGGCATTTCAAAAATAGGTGCCGATAGGCATTTCAGATAAAGGTGCCGATTGACATTTCAGATATAGTTGCCGATTGGCATTTTAAAAATAGGTGCCGATAGGCATTTCAGATATATAAGCCGATAGGCATTTCAGATGTAGTTGCCGATTGGCATTTTCAAAATATGTGCCGATAGGCATTTTAGATATAGAAGCCGATAGGTATTTCAAAATATATAGGTGTGGATAGGCATTTCAGATATGGTTGCCGATAGGCATTTCAAATATAGGTGCTGATAGTCATTTCAGATGTAGTTTCCGATAGGCATTTCAAAAATAGGTTCCGATAGGCATTTAAGATATAGGTGCCGATAGGCATTTCAGATATACTTACCGATTGGCATTTCAAAAATAGGTGCCGATAGGCATTTCAGATATAGGTGCCGATAGGCTTACCTATCAGATATTGTTGCCGATAGGCATTTAAAATAAAAGTGCCGATAGGCATTTCAAATATAGGTGTCGATCGGCATTTCAGATATAAATGCCGAAAGGCATTTCAGATATAGGTGCCGATAGGCATTTCTGATGTGGTTGCCGATAGGCATTTCAAATATAGGTGCTGATAGGCATTTCAGATGTAGTTTTCGATAGGCATTTCAAAAATAGGTGCCGATAGGCATTTCAGATATAGGTGCCGATAGGCACTTCAGATATAAATGCCGATTGGCATTATAAAAATAGGTGCGGATAGGCATTTCAGATATAGAAGCCGATAGGCATTTCAAATATAGGCGCCGATAGGCATTCCAGATATGGTTGCCGATAGGCATTTCAAATATAGGTGCTGATAGGCATTTCAGATGTAGTTTCCGATAGGCATTTCAAAAATAGGTGCCGATAGGCATTTCAGATATAGGTGTCGATAGGCATTTCAGATATAGTTGCCGATTGGCATTTTAAAAATAGGTGCCGATAGGCATTTCAGATATAGAAGCCGATAGGGATTTCAAATATAGGTGTCGATAGGCATTTCAGATATGGTTGCCGATAAGCATTTCAAATATAGGTGCTGATAGGCATTTCAGATGTAGTTTCCGATAGGCATTTCACAAATAGGTGCGGATAGGCATTTCAGATATAGGTGCCGATAGGCATTTCAGATATAGTCGCCGATTAGCTTTTTAAAAATAGGTGTCGATAGGCATTTCAGATATAGAAGCCGATAGGCATTTCAAATATAGGTGCCGATAGGCATTCCAGATATGGTTGCCGATAGGCATTTCAAATGTAGGTCCTGATAGGCATTCCGGATGTAGTTTCCGATAGACATTTCAAAAAATGGTGCCGATAGGCATTTCAGATATAGGTGCCGATAGGCATTTCAGATATAGTTACCGATTGGCATTTTAAAAATAGGTGCCGATAGGCATTTCAGATATAGAAGCCGATAGGTATTTCAAATATAGGTGTGGATAGGCATTTCAGATATGGTTGCCGATAGGCATTTCAAATATAGGTGCTGATAGTCATTTCAGATGTAGTTTCCGATAGGCATTTCAAAAATAGGTTCCGATAGGCATTTTAGATATAGGTGCCGATAGGCATTTCAGATATACTTAAAGATTGGCATTTCAAAAATAGGTGCCGATAGGCATTTCAGATATAGGTGCCGATAGGCTTATCAGATATAGTTGCCGATAGGCATTTAAAATAAAAGTGCCGATAGGCATTTCAAATATAGGTGTCGATCGGCATTTCAGATATAAATGCCGAAAGGCATTTCAGATATAGGTGCCGATAGGCATTTCTGATGTGGTTGCCGATAGGCATTTCAAATATAGGTGCTGATAGGCATTTCAGATGTAGTTTTCGATAGGCATTTCAAAAATAGGTGCCGATAGGCATTTCAGATATAGGTGCCGATAGGCACTTCAGATATAAATGCCGATTGGCATTTTAAAAATAGGTGCCGATAGGCATTTTAGATATAGAAGCCGATAGGCATTTCAAATATAGGCGCCGATAGGCATTCCAGATATGGTTGCCGATAGGCATTTCAAATATAGGTGCTGATTGGCATTTCAGATGTAGTTTCCGATAGGCATTTCAAAAATAGGTGCCGATAGGCATTTCAGATATAGGTGCCGATAGGCATTTCAGATTTAGTTGCCGATTGGCATTTTAAAAATAGGTGCCGATAGGCATTTCAGATATAGAAGCCGATAGGTATTTCAAATATAGGTGTCGATAGGCATTTCAGATATGGTTGCCGATAGGCATTTCAAATATAGGTGCTGATAGGCATTTCAGATGTAGTTTCTGATAGGCATTTCAAAAATATGTGCCGATAGGCATTTCAGATATAGGTGCCGATAGGCATTTCAGATATAGTTGCCGATTGGCATTTAAAAAATAGGTGCCGATAGGCATTTCAGATATAGAAGCCGATAGGCATTTCAAATATAGGTGCCGATAGGCATTCCAGATATTGTTGCCGAAAGGCATTTCAAATATAGGTGCTGATAGGCATTTTAGATGTAGTTTCCGATAGGCATTTCAAAAATTGATGCCGATAGGCATTTCGGATATAGGTGCCGATAGGCATTTCAGATATAGTTGCCGATTGGCATTTTAAAAACAGGTGCCGAGAGGCATTTCAGATATAGAAGCCGATAGGTATTTCAAATACAGGTGTCGATAAGCATTTCAGATATGTTTGCAGATAGGCATTTCAAATATAGGAGCAGATAGGCATTTCAGATGTAGTTTCCGAAAGGCATTTCAGATATAGGTGCCGATAGGCATTTCAGATATAGTTGCCGATTGGTATTTTAAAAATAGGTGCTGATAGGCATTTCAGATATAGAAGCCGATAGGCATTTCAAATATAGTTGCCGATAGGCATTCCAGATATGGTTGCCGATAGGCATATCAAATATAAGCGCTGATAATCATTTCAAATGTAGTTTCCGATAGGCATTTCAAAAATAGGTACCGATAGGCATTTCAGATATAGGTGCCGATAGGCATTTAAGATATAGTTGCCGATTGGCATTTTAAAAATAGGTGCCGATAGGCATTTCAGATACAGAAGCCGATAGGTATTTCAAATATAGTTGTCGATAGGCATTTCAGATATGGTTGCCGATAGGCATTTCAAATATAGGAGCAGATAGGCATTTCAGATGTAGTTTCCGAAAGGCATTTCAAAAATATATGCCGATAGGGATTTCAGATATAGGTGCCGATAGGCATTTGAGATATAGTTGCCGATTGGTATTTTAAAAATAGGTGCCGATAGGCATTTCAGATATAGAAGCCGATAGGCATTTCAAATATAGTTGCCGATAGGCATTCCAGATATGGTTGCCGATAGGCATTTCAAATATAGGTGCTGATAGGCTTTTCAGATGTAGTTTCCGATAGGCATTTCAAAAATAGGTGCCGATAGGCATTTCAGATATAGGTGCCGATAGGCATTTCAGATATAGTTGCCAATTGGCATTTTAAAAATAGGTGCCGATAGGCATTTCAGATATAGAAGCCGATAGGTATATCAAATATAGGTGTGGATAGGCATATCAGATATGGTTGCCGATAGGCATTTCAAATATAGGTTCTGATAGTCATTTCAGATGTAGTTTCCGATAGGCATTTTAAAAATAGGTTCCGATAGGCATTTCAGATATAAATTCCGATAGGCATTTCAGATGTACTTACCGATTGGCATTTTAAAAATAGGTGCCGATAGGCATTTTAGATGTAGTTTCCGATAGGCATTTCAAAAATAGGTGCCGATAGGCATTTCAGATATAGGTGCCGATAGGCATATCAGATATAGTTGCCGATAGGCATTTAAAATATATGTGCCGATAGGTATTTCAAATATAGGTGTCGACCGGCATTTCAGATATAAATGCCGAAAGGCATTTCAGATATAGGTGCCGATAGGCATTTGTGATGTGGTTGCCGATAGGCATTTCAAATATAGGTGCTGATAGGCATTTCAGATGTAGTTTTCGATAGGCATTTCAAAAATAGGTGCCGATAGGCATTTCAGATATAGGTGCCGACAGGCACTTCAGATATAGTTGCCGATTGGCATTTTAAAAATAGGCGCCGATAGGTATTTCAGATATAGAAGCCGATAGGCATTTCAAATATAGGCGCCGATAGGCATTCCAGATATGGTTGCCGATAGGCATTTCAAATATAGGTGCTGATAGGCTTTTCAGATGTAGTTTCCGATAGGCATTTCAAAAATAGGTGCCGATAGGCATTTCAGATATAGGTGCCGATAGGCATTTCAGATATAGTTGCCGAATGGCATTTTAAAAATAGGTGCCGATAGGCATTTCAGATATAGAAGCCGATAGGCATTTCAAATATAGGTGCCGATAGGCATTCCAGATATGGTTGCCGATAGGCATTTCAAATATAGGTGCTGATAGGCATTTCAGATGTAGTTTCCGATAGGCATTTCAAAAATTGGTGCCGATAGGCATTTCAGATATAGGTGCCGATAGGCATTTCAGATATAGTTGCCGATTGGCATTTTAAAAATAGGTGCCGATAGGCATTTCAGATATAGAAGCCGATAGGTATTTCAAATATAGGTGTCGATAGGCATTTCAGATATGATTGCCGATAGGCATTTCAAATATAGGTGCTGATAGGCATTTCAGATGTAGTTTCCGATAGGCATTTCAAAAATAGGTGCCGATAGGCATTTCAGATATAGGTGCCGATAGGCATTTCAGATATAGTTGCCGATTGGCATTTTAAAAATAGGTGCCGATAGGCTTTTCAGATATATAAGCCGATAGGCATTTCAAATATAGGTGCCGATGAGCATTCCAGATATGGTTGCCGATAGGCATTTCAAATATAGGTGCTGATAGGCATTTCAGATGTAGTTTCCGATAGGCATTTCAAAAATTGGTGCCGATAGGCATTTCAGATATAGTTGCCGATTGGCATTTTAAAAATCGGTGCCGATCGGCATTTCAGATATAGAAGCCGATAGGGATTTTAAATATAGGTGTCGATAGGCATTTCAGATATGGTTGCCGATAAGCATTTTAAATATAGGTGCTGATAGGCATTTCAGATGTAGTTTCCGATAGGCATTTCAAAAATTGGTGTCGATAGGCATTTCAGATATAGAAGCCGATAGGCATTTCAAATATAGTTGCCGATAGGCATTCCAGATATGGTTGCCGATAGGCATTTCAAATATAGGTGCTGATAGGCATTCCGGATGTAGTTTCCGATAGGCATTTTAAGAAATGGTGCCGATAGGCATTTCAAAAAATGGTGCCGATAGGCATTTCAGATATAGGTGCCGATAGGCATTTCAGATATAGTTACCGATTGGCATTTTAAAAATAGGTACCGATAGGCATTTCAGATATAGAAGCCGATAGGTATTTCAAATATAGGTGTCGATAGGCATTCCAGATATGAATGCCGATAGGCATTTCAAATATAGGTGCTGATAGGCATTTCAGATGTAGTTTCCGATAGGCATTTCAAATATAGGTGCTGATAGGCATTTCAGATGTAGTTTTCGATAGGCATTTCAAAAATAGGTGCCGATAGGCATTTCAGATATAGGTGCCGATAGTCATTTCAGATATAGTTGCCAATTGGCATTTAAAAAATAGGTGCCGATAGGCATTTCAAATATAGGTGCTGATAGGCATTTTAGATGTAGTTTCCGATAGGCATTTCAAAAATTGATGCCGATAGGCATTTCGGATATAGGTGCCGATAGGCATTTCAGATATAGTTGCCGATTGGCATTTTAAAAACAGTTGCCGATAGGCATTTCAGATATAGAAGCCGATAGGTATTTCAAATATAGGTGTCGATAGGCATTTCAGATATGGTGTCCGATAGGCATTTCAAATATAGGAGCAGATAGGCATTTCAGATGTAGTTTCCGAAAGGCATTTCAAAAATATATGCCGATAGGCATTTCAGATATAGGTGCCGATAGGCATTTCAGATATAGTTGCCGATTGGTATTTTAAAAATAGGTACCGATAGGCATTTCAGATATAGAAGCCGATAGGCATTTCAAATATAGGTGCCGATAGGCATTCCAGATATGGTTGCCGATAGGCATTTCAAATATAAGTGCTGATAATCATTTCAGAAGTAGTTTCCGATAGGCATTTCAAAAATAGGTACCGATAGGCATTTCAGATATAGGTGCCGATAGGCATTTCAGATATAGTTGCCAATTGGCATTTTAAAAATAGGTGTCGATAGGCATTTCAGATATAGAACCCGATAGGCATTTCAAATATAGGTGCTGATAGGCATTTCAGATGGAGTTTCCGATAGGCATTTCAATAGTTGGTGCCGATAGGCATTTCAGATATAGGTGCCGATAGGCATTTCAGATATAGTTGCCGATTGGAATTTTAAAAATAGGTGTCGATAGGCATTTTAGATATAGAAGCCGATAGGTATTTCAAATACAGGTGCTGATAGTCATTTCAGATGTTGTTTTCGATAGGCATTTCAAAAATAGGTTCCGATAGGCATTTCAATTATAGGTGCCGATAGGCATTTCAGATATACTTTCCGATTGGCATTTTAAAAATAGGTGCCGATAGGCATTTTAGATGTAGTTTCCGATAGGCATTTCAAAAATAGGTGCCGATAGGCATTTCAGATATAGGTGCCGATAGGCATATCAGATATAGTTGCCGATAGGCATTTAAAATATAGGTGCCGATAGGCATTTCAAATATAGGTGTCGATCGGCATTTCAGATATAAATGCCGTAGGGCATTTCAGATATAGGTGCCGATAGGCATTTCTGATGTGGTTGCCGATAGGCATTTCAAATATAAATGCTGATAGGCATTTCAGATGTAGTTTTCGATAGGCATTTTAAAAAAAGGTGCCGATAGGCATTTGAGATATAGGTGCCGATAGGCACTTCAGATATAGTTGCCGATTAGCATTTTAAAAATAGGTGCCGATAGGCATTTTAGATATAGAAGCCGATAGGCATTTCAAATATAGGCGCCGATAGGCATTCCAGATATGGTTGCCGTTAGGCATTTCAAATATAGGTGCTGATAGGCATTTCAGATGTAGTTTCCGATAGGCATTTCAAAAATAGGTGCCGATAGGCATTTCAGATATAGGTGCCGATTGGCATTTCAGATATAGTTGCCGATTGGCATTTTAAAAATAGGTGCCGATAGGCATTTCAGATATAGAAGCCGATAGGGATTTGAAATATAGGTGTCGATAGCTATTTCAGATATGGTTGCCGATAAGCATTTCAAATAAAGGTGCTGATAGGCATTTCAGATGTAGTTTCCGATAGGCATTTCAAAAATAGGTGCCGATAGGCATTTCAGATATAGGTGCCGATAGGCATTTCAGATATAGTTGCCGATTGGCATTTTAAAAATAGGTGTCGATAGGCATTTCAGATATAGAAGCCGATAGGCATTTCAAATATAGGTGCAGATAGGCATTCCAGATATGGTTGCCGATAGGCATTTCAAATATAGGTGCCGATAGGCATTCCAGATATGGTTGCCGATAGGCATTTCAAATATAGGTTCTGATAGGCATTTCAGATGGAGTTTCCGATAGGCATTTCAAAATTAGGTGCCGATAGGCATTTCAGATATAGGTGCCGATAGGCATTTCAGATATAGTTGCCGATTGGTATTTTAAAAATAGGTACCGATAGGCATTTCAGATATAGAAGCCGATAGGCATTTCAAATATAGGTGCCGATAGGCATTCCAGATATGGTTGCCGATAGGCATTTCAAATATAAGTGCTGATAATCATTTCAGATGTAGTTTCCGATTGGCATTTCAAAAATAGGTACCGATAGGCATTTCAGATATAGGTGCCGATAGGCATTTCAGATATAGTTGCCAATTGGCATTTTAAAAATAGGTGTCGATGAGGCATTTCAGATATAGGTGCCGATTGGCATTTCAGATATAGTTGCCGATTGGCATTTTAAAAATAGGTGCCGATAGGCATTTCAGATATAGAAGCCGATAGGGATTTCAAATATAGGTGTCGATAGGCATTTCAGATATGGTTGCCGATAGGCATTTCAAATATAGGTGCTGATAGGCATTTCAGATGTAGTTTCCGATAGGCATTTCAAAAATAGGTGCCGATAGGCATTTCAGATAAAGGTGCCGATTGGCATTTCAGATATAGTTGCCGATTGGCATTTTAAAAATAGGTGCCGATAGGCATTTCAGATATATAAGCCGATAGGCATTTCAGATGTAGTTGCCGATTGGCATTTTAAAAATAGGTGCCGATAGGCATTTTAGATATAGAAGCCGATAGGTATTTCAAAATATATAGGTGTGGATAGGCATTTCAGATATGGTTGCCGATAGGCATTTCAAATATAGGTGCTGATAGTCATTTCAGATGTAGTTTCCGATAGGCATTTCAAAAATAGGTGCCGATAGGCATTTCAGATATAGGTGCCGATAGGCATTTCAGATATAGTTGCCGGTTGGCATTTTAAAAATAGGTGCCGATAGGCATTTCAGATATAGAAGCCGATAGGGATTTCAAATATAGGTGTCGATAGGCATTTCAGATATGGTTGCCGATAAGCATTTCAAATATAGGTGCTGATAGGCATTTCAGATGTAGTTTCCGATAGGCATTTCACAAATAGGTGCCGATAGGCATTTCAGATATAGGTGCCGATAGGCATTTCAGATATAGTTGCCGATTGGCATTTTAAAAATAGGTGTCGATAGGCATTTCAGATATAGAAGCCGATAGGCATTTCAAATATAGGTGCCGATAGGCATTCCAGATATGGTTGCCGATAGGCATTTCAAATATAGGTCCTGATAGGCATTCCGGATGTAGTTTCCAATAGACATTTCAAAAAATGGTGCCGATAGGCATTTCAGATATAGGTGCCGATAGGCATTTCAGATATAGTTACCGATTGGCATTTTAAAAATAGGTGCCGATAGGCATTTCAGATATAGAAGCCGATAGGTATTTCAAATATAGGTGTGGATAGGCATTTCAGATATGGTTGCCGATAGGCATTTCAAATATAGGTGCTGATAGTCATTTCAGATGTAGTTTCCGATAGGCATTTCAAAAATAGGTTCCGATAGGCATTTTAGATATAGGTGCCGATAGGCATTTCAGATATACTTAAAGATTGGCATTTCAAAAATAGGTGCCGATAGGCATTTCAGATATAGGTGCCGATAGGCTTATCAGATATAGTTGCCGATAGGCATTTAAAATAAAAGTGCCGATAGGCATTTCAAATATAGGTGTCGATCGGCATTTCAGATATAAATGCCGAAAGGCATTTCAGATATAGGTGCCGATAGGCATTTCTGATGTGGTTGCCGATAGGCATTTCAAATATAGGTGCTGATAGGCATTTCAGATGTAGTTTTCGATAGGCATTTCAAAAATAGGTGCCGATAGGCATATCAGATATAGGTGCCGATAGGCACTTCAGATATAAATGCCGATTGGCATTTTAAAAATAGGTGCCGATAGGCATTTCAGATATAGAAGCCGATAGGCATTTCAAATATAGGCGCCGATAGGCATTTCAGATATGGTTGCCGATAGGCATTTCAAATATAGGTGCTGATTGGCATTTCAGATGTAGTTTCCGATAGGCATTTCAAAAATTGGTGCCGATAGGCATTTCAGATATAGGTGCCGATAGGCATTTCAGATTTAGTTGCCGATTGGCATTTTAAAAATAGGTGCCGATAGGCATTTAAGATATAGAAGCCGATAGGTATTTCAAATATAGGTGTCGATAGGCATTTCAGATATGGTTGCCAATAGGCATTTCAAATATAGGTGCTGATAGGCATTTCAGATGTAGTTTCCGATAGGCATTTCAAAAATATGTGCCGATAGGCATTTCAGATATAGGTGCCGATAGGCATTTCAGATATAGTTGCCGATTGGCATTTAAAAAATAGGTGCCGATAGGCATTTCAGATATAGAAGCCGATAGGCATTTCAAATATAGGTGCCGATAGGCATTCCAGATATTGTTGCCGATAGGCATTTCAAATATAGGTGCTGATAGGCATTTTAGATGTAGTTTCCGATAGCTTTTTCAAAAATAGGTACCGATAGGCATTTCAGATATAGGTGCCTATAAGCATTTCAGATATAGTTGCCAAATGGCATTTTAAAAATAGGTGTCGATAGGCATTTCAGATATGTGTGCCGATAGGCATTTCAGATATAGTTGCCAATTGGCATTTTAAAAATAGGTGTCGATAGGCATTTCAGATATAGGTGCCGATTGGCATTTCAGATATAGTTGCCGATTGGCATTTTAAAAATAGGTGCCGATAGGCATTTCAGATATAGAAGCCGATAGGTATTTCAAATATAGGTGTGGATAGGCATTTCAAATATGGTTGCCGATAGGCATTTCAAATATAGGTGTTGATAGTCATTTCAGATGTAGTTTCCGATAGGCATTTCAAAAATAGGTTCCGATAGGCATTTTAGATATAGGTGCCGATAGGCATTTCAGATATAGTTGCCAATTGGCATTTTAAAAATATGTGTCGATAGGCACTTCAGATATAGGTGCCGATTGGCATTTCAGATATACTTACCGATTGGCATTTTAAAAATAGGTGCCGATAGGCATTTTAGATATAGAAGCCGATAGGTATTTCAAATATAGGTGTGGATAGGCATTTCGGATATGGTTGCCGATAGGCATTTCAAATATAGGTGCTGATAGTCATTTCAGATGTAGTTTCCGATAGGCATTTCAAAAATAGGTTCCGATAGGCATTTCAGATATAGAAGCCGATAGGGATTTCAAATATAGGTGTCGATAGGCATTTCAGATATGGTTGCCGATAGGCATTTCAAATATAGGTGCTGATAGGCATTTCAGATGTAGTTTCCGATAGGCATTTCAAAAATAGTTGCCGATAGGCATTTCAGATATAGGTGCCGATTGGCATTTCAGTTATAGTTGCCGATTGGCATTTTAATAATAGGTGCCGATAGGCATTTCAGATATATAAGCCGATAGGCATTTCAGATGTAGTTGCCGATTGGCATTTTAAAAATAGGTGCCGATAGGCATTTTAGATATAGAAGCCGATAGGTATTTCAAATATAGGTGTGGATAGGCATTTCAGATATGGTTGCCGATAGGCATTTCAAATATAGGTGCTGATAGTCATTTCAGATGTAGTTTCCGATAGGCATTTCAAAAATAGGTTCCGATAGGCATTTTAGATATAGGTGCCGATAGGCATTTCAGATATACTTACCGATTAACATTTTAAAAATAGGTGCCGATAGGCATTTTAGATATAGAAGCCGATAGGTATTTTAAATATAGGTGTGGATAGGCATTTCAGATACGGTTGCCGATAGGCATTTCAAATATAGGTTCTGATAGTCATTTCAGATGTAGTTTCCGATAGGCATTTCAAAAAAAGGTTCCGATAGGCATTTTAGATATAGGTGCCGATAGGCATTTCAGATATACTTAAAGATTGGCATTTCAAAAAAAAGTGCCGATAGGCATTTCAGATATAGGTGCCGATAGGCTTATCAGATATAGTTGCCGATAGGCATTTAAAATAAAAGTGCCGATAGGCATTTCAAATATAGGTGTCGATCGGCATTTCAGATATAAATGCCGAAAGGCATTTCAGATATAGGTGCCGATAGGCATTTCTGATGTGGTTGCCGATAGGCATTTCAAATATAGGTGCTGATAGGCATTTCAGATGTAGTTTTCGATAAACATTTCAAAAATAGGTGCCGATAGGCATTTCAGATATAGGTGCCGATAGGCATTTTAGATATAGAAGCCGATAGGCATTTAAAATATAGGCGCCGATAGGTATTCCAGATATGGTTGCCGATAGGCATTTAAAATATAGGTGCTGATAGGCATTTTATATGTAGTTTCCGATAGGCATTTCAAAAATAGGTGCCGATAGGCATTTCAGATATAGGTGCCGATAGGCATTTTAGATATAGTTGCCGATTGGCATTTTAAAATTAGGTGCCGATAGGCATTTCAGATATAGAAGCAGATAGGGATTTCAAATATAGGTGTCGATAGGCATTTCAGATATGGTTGCCGATAAGCATTTCAAATATAGATGCTGATAGGCATTTTAGATGTAGTTTCCGATAGGCATTTCAAAAATAGGTGCCGATAGGCATTTCAGATATAGGTGCCGATAGGCATTTCAGATATAATTGCCGATTGGCATTTTAAAAATAGGTGTCGATAGGCATTTCAGATATAGAAGCCGATAGGCATTTCAAATATAAATGCCGATAGGCATTCCAGATATGGTTGCCGATAGGCATTTCAAATATAGGTGCTGATAGGCATTCCGGATGTAGTTTCCGATAGACATTTCAAAAAATGGTGCCGATAGGCATTTCAGATATAGGTGCCGATAGGCATTTCAGATATAGTTACCGATTGGCATTTTAAAAATAGGTGCCGATAGGCATTTCAGATATAGAAGCCGATAGGCATTTCAAATATAGGTGTGGATAGGCATTTCAGAAATGGTTGCCGATAGGCATTTCAAATATAGGTGCTGATAGTCATTTCAGATGTAGTTTCCGATAGGCATTTCAAAAATAGGTACCGATAGGCATTTCAGATATAGGTGCCGATAGGCACTTCAGATATAGTTGCCGATTGGCATTTTAAAAATAGGTGCCGATAGGCATCTCAGATATAGAAGCCGATAGGGATTTTAAATATAGGTGTCGATTGGCATTTCAGATATGGTTGCCGATAAGCATTTCAAATATAGGTGCTGATAGGCATTTTAGATGTAGTTTCCGATAGGCATTTCAAAAATTGATGCCGATAGGCATTTCGGATATAGGTGCCGATAGGCATTTCAGATATAGTTGCCGATTGACATTTTAAAAACAGGTGCCGATAGGCATTTCAGATATAGAAGCCGATAGGTATTTCAAATATAGGTGTCGATAGGCATTTCAGATATGGTTGCCGATAGGCATTTCAAATATACTAGCAGATAGGCATTTCAGATGTAGTTTCCAAAAGGCATTTCAAAAATATATGCCGATAGGCATTTCAGATATAGGTGCCGATAGGCATTTCAGATATAGTTGCCGATTGGTATTTTAAAAATAGGTGCCGATAGGCATTTCAGATATAGAAGCCGATAGGCATTTCAAATATATTTGCCGATAGGCATTTCAGATATGGTTGCCGATAGGCATATCAAATATAAGCGCTGATAATCATTTCAAATGTAGTTTCCGATAGGCATTTCAAAAATAGGTGCCGATAGGCATTTCAGATATAGAAGCCGATAGGTATTTCAAATATAGGTGTGGATAGGCATTTCAGATATGGTTGCCGATAGGCATTTCAAATATAGGTGCTGATAGTCATTTCAGATGTAGTTTCCGATAGGCATTTCAAAAATAGGTTCCGATAGGCATTTCAGATATAGGTTCCGATAGGCATTTCAGATGAACTTACCGATTAGCATTTAAAAATAGGTGCCGATAGGCATTTCAGATATAGAAGCCGATAGGTATTTCAAATATAGGTGTGGATAGGCATTTCAGATATGGTTGCCGATAGGCATTTCAAATATAGGTGCTGATAGTCATTTCAGATGTAGTTTCCGATAGGCATTTCAAAAATAGGTGCCGATAGGCATTTCAGATATAGGTTCCGATAGGCATATCAGATATAGTTGCCGATAGGCATTTAAAATATATGTGCCGATAGGCATTTCAAATATAGGTGTCGACCGGCATTTCAGATATAGGTGCCGATAGGCATTTGTGGTGTGGTTGCCGATAGGCATTTCAAATATAGGTGCTGATAGGCATTTCAGATGTAGTTTCCGATAGGCATTTCAAAAATAGGTGCCGATAGGCATTTCAGATATAGGTGCCGATAGGCTTTTCAGATATAGTTGCCGATTGGCATTTTAAAAATAGGTGCCGATAGGCATTTCAGATATAGAAGCCGATAGGCATTTCAAATATAGGTGCTGATAGGCATTTCAGATGTAGTTTCCGATAGGTATTTCAAAAATAGGTGCCGATAGGCATTTCAAATATAGGTGCTGATAGGCATTTCAGATGTAGTTTCCGATAGGCATTTCAAAAATTGGTGCCAATAGGCATTTCAGATATAGGTGCCGATAGGCATTTCAGATATAGTTGCCGATTGGCATTTAAAAATAGGTGCCGATAGGCATTTCAGATATAGAAGCCGATAGGTATTTCAAATATAGGTGTCGATAGGCATTTAAGATATAATTGCCGATAGGCATTTCAAATATAGGTGCTGATAGGCATTTCAGATGTAGTTTCCGATAGGCATTTCAAAAATAGGTGCCGATAGGCATTTTAGATATATAAGCCGATAGGCATTTCAAATATAGGTGCCGATGAGCATTCCAGATATGGTTGCCGATAGGCATTTCAAATATAGGTGCTGATAGGCATTTCAGATGTAGTTTCCGATAGGCATCTCAAAAATTGGTGCCGATAGGCATTTCAGATATAGGTGCCGATAGGCATTTCAGATATAGTTGCGATTGGCATTTTAAAAATAGGTGCCGATAGGCATTTCAGATATAGAAGCCGATAGGGATTTTAAATATAGGTGTCGATAGGCATTTCAGATATGGTTGCCGATAAGCATTTCAAATATAGGTGCTGATAGGCATTTCAGATGTAGTTTCCGATAGGCATTTCAAAAATAGGTGCCGATAGGCATTTCAGATATAGGTGCCGATAGGCATTTCAGATATAGTTACCGATTGGCATTTTAAAAATAGGTGCCGATAGGCATTTCAGATATAGGTGCCGATAGGCATTTCAGATATAGTTGCCGATTGGCATTTTAAAAATAGGTGCCGATAGGCATTTCAGATATAGAAGCCGATAGGCATTTCAAATATAGCTGCCGATAGGCATTCCAGATATGGTTGCCGATTTGCATTTCAAATATAGGTGCTGATAGGCATTTCAGACGTAGTTCCTGATAGGCATTTAAAATATAGGTGCTGATAGGCATTTCAGATGTAGTTTTCGATAGGCATTTCAAAAATACGTGCCGATAGGCATTTCAGATATAGGTGCCGATAGTCATTTCAGATATAGTTGCCAATTGGCATTTAAAAAATAGGTGCCGATAGGCATTTCAGATATAGAAGCCGATAGGCATTTCAAATATAGGTGCCGATAGGCATTGCAGATATAGTTGCCGATAGGCATTTCAAATATAGGTGCTGATAGGCATTTTAGATGTAGTTTCCGATAGGCATTTCAAAAATTGATGCCGATAGGCATTTCGGATATAGGTGCCGATAGGCATTTCAGATATAGTTGCCGATTGGCATTTTAAAAACAGGTGCCGATAGGCATTTCAGATATAGAAGCCGATAGGTATTTCAAATATAGCTGTCGATAGGCATTTCAGATATGTTTGCCGATAGGCATTTCAAATCTAGGAGCAGATAGGCATTTCAGAGGTAGTTTTCGAAAGACATTTCAAAAGTTGGTGCCGATAGGCATTTCAGATATAGGTGCCGATAGGCATTTCAGATATAGTTGCCAATTGGCATTTTAAAAATAGGTGTCGATAGGCATTTCAGATATAGAACCCGATAGACATTTCAAATATAGGTGCCGATAGGCATTCCAGATATGGTTGCCGATAGGCATTTCAAATATAGGTGCTGATAGGCATTTCAGATGGAGTTTCCGATAGGCATTTCAAAAGTTGGTGCCGATAGGCATTTCAGATATAGGTGCCGATAGGCATTTCAGATATAGTTGCCGATTGGCATTTTAAAAATAGGTGCTGATAGGCATTTTACATATAGAAGCCGATAAGTATTTCAAATACAGGTGTGGATAGGCATTTCAGATATGGTTGCCGATAGGCATTTCAAATATAGGTGCTGATAGTCATTTCAGATGTTGTTTCCGATAGGCATTTCAAAAATAGGTTCCAATAGGCATTTCAATAATAGGTGCCGATAGGCATTTCAGATATAGGTGCCGATAGGCATATCAGATATAGTTGCCGATAGGCATTTAAAATATAGGTGCCGATAGGCATTTCAAATATAGGTGTCGATCGGCATTTCAGATATAAATGCCGTAGGGCATTTCAGATATAGGTGCCGATAGGCATTTCTGATGTGGTTGCCGATAGGCATTTCAAATATAAATGCTGATAGGCATTTCAGATGTAGTTTTCGATAGGCATTTCAAAAATAGGTGCCGATAGGCATTTGGGATATAGGTGCCGATGAGCACTTCAGATATAGTTGCCGATTGGCATTTTAAAAATAGGTGCCGATAAGCATTTTAGATATAGAAGCCGATAGGCATTTCAAATATAAACGCCGATAGGCATTCCAGATATGGTTGCCGATAGGCATTTCAAATATAGGTGCTGATAGGCATTTCAGATGTAGTTTCCGATAGGCATTTCAAAAATAGGTGCCGATAGGCATTTCAGATATAGGTGCCGATTGGCATTTCAGATATAGTTGCCGATTGGCATTTTAAAAATAGGTGCCGATAGGCATTTCAGATATAGAAGCCGTAGGGATTTCAAATATAGGTGTCGATAGCTATTTCAGATATGGTTGCCGATAAGCATTTCAAATAAAGGTGCTGATAGGCATTTCAGATGTAGTTTCCGATAGGCATTTCAAAAATAGGTGCCGATAGGCATTTCAGATATAGGTGCCGATAGGCATTTCAAATATAGCTGCCAAATGGCATTTTAAAAATAGGTGTCGATAGGCATTTCAGATATAGAAGCCGATAGGCATTTCAAATATAGGTGCCGATAGGCATTCCAGATATGGTTGCCGATAGGCATTTCAAATATAGGTGCTGATAGGCATTTCAGATGGAGTTTCCGATAGGCATTTCAAAAATAGGTGCCGATAGGCATTTCAGATATAGGTGCCGATAGGCTTTTCAGATATAGTTGCCGATTGGCATTTTAAAAATAGGTGCCGATAGGCATTTCAGATATAGAAGCCGATAGGCATTTCAAATATAGGTGCTGATAGGCATTTCAGATGTCGTTTCCGATAGGCATTTCAAAAATAGGTGCCGATAGGCATTTCAAATATAGGTGCTGATAGGCATTTCAGATGTAGTTTCCGATAGGCATTTCAAAAATTGGTGCCAATAGGCATTTCAGATATAGGTGCCGATAGGCATTTCAGATATAGTTGCCGATTGGCATTTAAAAATAGGTGCCGATAGGCATTTCAGATATAGAAGCCGATAGGTATTTCAAATATAGGTGTCGATAGGCATTTCAGATATAATTGCCGATAGGCATTTCAAATATAGGTGCTGATAGGCATTTCAGATGTAGTTTCCGATAGGCATTTCAAAAATAGGTGCCGATAGGCATTTTAGATATATAAGCCGATAGGCATTTCAAATATAGGTGCCGATGAGCATTCCAGATATGGTTGCCGATAGGCATTTCAAATATAGGTGCTGATAGGCATTTCAGATGTAGTTTCCGATAGGCATCTCAAAAATTGGTGCCGATAGGCATTTCAGATATAGGTGCCGATAGGCATTTCAGATATAGTTGCGATTGGCATTTTAAAAATAGGTGCCGATAGGCATTTCAGATATAGAAGCCGATAGGGATTTTAAATATAGGTGTCGATAGGCATTTCAGATATGGTTGCCGATAAGCATTTCAAATATAGGTGCTGATAGGCATTTCAGATGTAGTTTCCGATAGGCATTTCAAAAATAGGTGCCGATAGGCATTTCAGATATAGGTGCCGATAGGCATTTCAGATATAGTTACCGATTGGCATTTTAAAAATAGGTGCCGATAGGCATTTCAGATATAGGTGCCGATAGGCATTTCAGATATAGTTGCCGATTGGCATTTTAAAAATAGGTGCCGATAGGCATTTCAGATATAGAAGCCGATAGGCATTTCAAATATAGCTGCCGATAGGCATTCCAGATATGGTTGCCGATTTGCATTTCAAATATAGGTGCTGATAGGCATTTCAGACGTAGTTCCTGATAGGCATTTAAAATATAGGTGCTGATAGGCATTTCAGATGTAGTTTTCGATAGGCATTTCAAAAATAGGTGCCGATAGGCATTTCAGATATAGGTGCCGATAGTCATTTCAGATATAGTTGCCAATTGGCATTTAAAAAATAGGTGCCGATAGGCATTTCAGATATAGAAGCCGATAGGCATTTCAAATATAGGTGCCGATAGGCATTGCAGATATAGTTGCCGATAGGCATTTCAAAAATTGATGCCGATAGGCATTTCGGATATAGGTGCCGATAGGCATTTCAGATATAGTTGCCGATTGGCATTTTAAAAACAGGTGCCGATAGGCATTTCAGATATAGAAGCCGATAGGTATTTCAAATATAGCTGTCGATAGGCATTTCAGATATGTTTGCCGATAGGCATTTCAAATATAGGAGCAGATAGGCATTTCAGAGGTAGTTTTCGAAAGACATTTCAAAAGTTGGTGCCGATAGGCATTTCAGATATAGGTGCCGATAGGCATTTCAGATATAGTTGCCAATTGGCATTTTAAAAATAGGTGTCGATAGGCATTTCAGATATAGAAGCCGATAGGCATTTCAAATATAGGTGCCGATAGGCATTCCAGATATGGTTGCCGATAGGCATTTCAAATATAGGTGCTGATAGGCATTTCAGATGGAGTTTCCGATAGGCATTTCAAAAGTTGGTGCCGATAGGCATTTCAGATATAGGTGCCGATAGGCATTTCAGATATAGTTGCCGATTGGCATTTTAAAAATAGGTGCTGATAGGCATTTTACATATAGAAGCCGATAAGTATTTCAAATACAGGTGTGGATAGGCATTTCAGATATGGTTGCCGATAGGCATTTCAAATATAGGTGCTGATAGTCATTTCAGATGTTGTTTCCGATAGGCATTTCAAAAATAGGTTCCAATAGGCATTTCAATAATAGGTGCCGATAGGCATTTCAGATATAGGTGCCGATAGGCATATCAGATATAGTTGCCGATAGGCATTTAAAATATAGGTGCCGATAGGCATTTCAAATATAGGTGTCGATCGGCATTTCAGATATAAATGCCGTAGGGCATTTCAGATATAGGTGCCGATAGGCATTTCTGATGTGGTTGCCGATAGGCATTTCAAATATAAATGCTGATAGGCATTTCAGATGTAGTTTTCGATAGGCATTTCAAAAATAGGTGCCGATAGGCATTTGGGATATAGGTGCCGATGAGCACTTCAGATATAGTTGCCGATTGGCATTTTAAAAATAGGTGCCGATAAGCATTTTAGATATAGAAGCCGATAGGCATTTCAAATATAAACGCCGATAGGCATTCCAGATATGGTTGCCGATAGGCATTTCAAATATAGGTGCTGATAGGCATTTCAGATGTAGTTTCCGATAGGCATTTCAAAAATAGGTGCCGATAGGCATTTCAGATATAGGTGCCGATTGGCATTTCAGATATAGTTGCCGATTGGCATTTTAAAAATAGGTGCCGATAGGCATTTCAGATATAGAAGCCGTAGGGATTTCAAATATAGGTGTCGATAGCTATTTCAGATATGGTTGCCGATAAGCATTTCAAATAAAGGTGCTGATAGGCATTTCAGATGTAGTTTCCGATAGGCATTTCAAAAATAGGTGCCGATAGGCATTTCAGATATAGGTGCCGATAGGCATTTCAAATATAGCTGCCAAATGGCATTTTAAAAATAGGTGTCGATAGGCATTTCAGATATAGAAGCCGATAGGCATTTCAAATATAGGTGCCGATAGGCATTCCAGATATGGTTGCCGATAGGCATTTCAAATATAGGTGCTGATAGGCATTTCAGATGGAGTTTCCGATAGGCATTTCAAAAATAGGTGCCGATAGGCATTTCAGATATAGGTGCCGATAGGCATTTCAGATATAGTTGCCGATTGGTATTTTAAAAATAGGTGCCGATAGGCATTTCAGATATAGAAGCCGATAGGCATCTCAAATATAGGTGCCGATAGGCATTCCAGATATGGTTGCCGATAGGCACTTCAAATATAAGTGCTGATAATCATTTCAGATGTAGTTTCCGATAGGCATTTCAAAAATAGGTACCGATAGGCATTTCAGATATAGGTGGCGATAGGCATTTCAGATATAGTTGCCGATTGGCATTTTAAAAATAGGTGTCGATAGGCATTTCAGATATAGGTGCCGATAGGCATTTCAGATATAGTTGCCAATTGGCATTTTAAAAATAGGTGTCGATAGGCATTTCAGATAAAGGTGCCGACTGGCATTTCAGATATAGTTGCCGATTGGCATTTTAAAAATAAGTGCCGATAGGCATTTCAGATATATAAGCCGATAGGCATTCCAGATGTAGTTGCCGATTGGCATTTTAAAAATAGGTGCCGATAGGCATTTTAGATATAGAAGCCGATAGGTATTTCAAATATAGGTGTGGATAGGCATTTCAGATATGGTTGCCGATAGGCATTTCAAATATAGGTGCTGATAGTCATTTCAGATGTAGTTTCCGATAGGCACTTCAAAAATAGGTTCCGATAGGCATTTTAGATATAGGTGCCGATAGGCATTTCAGATATACTTACCGATTGGCATTTTAAAAATAGGTGCCGATAGGCATTTTAGATATAGAAGCCGATATGTATTTCAAATATAGGTGTATATAGGCATTTCAGATATGGTTGCCGATAGGCATTTCAAATATAGGTGCTGATAGTCATTTCAGATGTAGTTTCCGATAGGCATTTCAAAAATAGGTTCCGATAGGCATTTTAGATATAGGTGCCGATAGGCATTTCAGATATACTTAAAGATTGGCATTTCAAAAATAGGTGCCGATAGGCATTTCAGATATAGAAGCCGATAGGCATTTCAAATATAGGCGCCGATAGGCATTCCAGATATGGTTGCCGATAGGCATTTCAAATATAGGTGCTGATAGGCATTTCAGATGTAGTTTCCGATAGGCATTTCAAAAATAGGTGCCGATAGGCATTTCAGATATAGGTGCCGATAGGCATTTCAGATATAGTTGCCGATTGGCATTTTAAAAATAGTTGCCGATAGGCATTTCAGATATAGAAGCCGATAGGGATTTCAAATATAGGTGTCGATAGGCATTTCAGATATGGTTGCCGATAAGCATTTCAAATATAGGTGCTAATAGGCATTTCAGATATAGTTGCCGATTGGCATTTTAAAAATAGGTGACGATAGGCATTTCCGATATAGAAGCCGATAGGCATTTCAAATATAGGTGCCGATAGGCATTCCAGATATGGTTGCCGATAGGCATTTCAAATATAGGTGCTGATAGGCATTTTAGATGTAGTTTCCGATAGGCATTTCAAAAATTGATGCCGATAGGCATTTCGGATATAAGTGCCGATAGGCATTTCAGATACAGTTGCCGATTGGCATTTTAAAAACAGGTGCCGATAGGCATTTCAGATATAGAAGCCGATAGGTATTTCAAATATAGGTGCCGATAGGCATTCCAGATATGGTTGCCGATAGGCATTTCAAATATAGGTGCTGATAGGCATTTTAGATGTAGTTTCCGATAGGCATTTCAAAAATTGATGCCGATAGGCATTTCGGATATAAGTGCCGATAGGCATTTCAGATACAGTTGCCGATTGGCATTTTAAAAACAGGTGCCGATAGGCATTTCAGATATAGAAGCCGATAGGTATTTCAAATATAGGTGTCGATAGGCATTTCAGATATGGTTGCCGATAGGCATTTCAAATATAGGAGCAGATAGGTATTTCAGATGTAGTTTCCGAAAGGCATTTCAAAAATATATGCCGATAGGCATTTCAGATATAGGTGCCGATAGGCATTTCAGATATAGTTGCCGATTGGTATTTTAAAAATAGGTGCCGATAGGCATTTCAGATATAGAAGCCGATAGGCATTTCAAATATAGTTGCCGATAGGCATTCCAGATATGGTTGCCGATAGGCATTTCAAATATAAGTGCTGATAATCATTTCAGATGTAGTTTCCGATAGGCATTTCAAAAATAGGTACCGATAGGCATTTCAGATATAGGTGCCGATAGGCATTTCAGATATAGTTGCCGATTGGCATTTTAAAAATAGGTGCCGATAGGCATTTCAGATGTAGTTTCCGATAGGCATTTCAAATATAGGTGCTGATAGGCATTTCAGATGTAGTTTTCGATAGGCATTTCAAAAATAGGTGCCGATAGGCATTTCAGATGTAGGTGCCGATAGGCACTTCAGATATAGTTGCCGATTGGCATTTTAAAAATAGGCGCCGATAGGTATTTCAGATATAGAAGCCGATAGGCATTTCAAATATAGGCGCCGATAGGCATTCCAGATATGGTTGCCGTTAGGCATTTCAAATATAGGTGCTAATAGGCATTTCAGATGTAGTTTCCGATAGGCATTTCAAAAATAGGTGCCGATAGGCATTTCAGATATAGGTGCCGATAGGCATTTCAGATATAGTTGTCGATTGGCATTTTAAAAATAGGTGCCGATAGGCATTTCAGATATATAAGCCGATAGGCATTTCAAATATAGGTGCCGATGAGCATTCCAGATATGGTTGCCGATAGGCATTTCAAATATAGGTGCTGATAGGCATTTCAGATGTAGTTTCCGATAGGCATTTCAAAAATAGGTGCCGATAGGCATTTCAGATATAGGTGCCGATAGGCATTTCAGATATAGAAGCCGATAGGGATTTCAAATATAGGTGTCGATAGGCATTTCAGATATGGTTGCCGATTAACATTTCAAATATAGGTGCTGATAGGCATTTCAGATGTAGTTTCCGATAGGCATTTCAAAAATAGGTGCCGATAGGCATTTCAGATATAGGTGCCGATAGGCATTTCAGATATAGAAGCCGATTGGCATTTTAAAAATAGGTGTCGATAGGCATTTCAGATATAGAAGCCGATAGGCATTTCAAATATAGGTGCCGATAGGCATTCCAGATATTGTTGCCGATAGGCATTTCAAATATAGGTGCTGATAGGCATTTTAGATGTAGTTTCCGATAGACATTTAAAAAATTGATGCCGATAGGCATTTCGGATATGGGTGCCGATAGGCATTTCAGATATAGTTGCCGATTGGCATTTTAAAAACAGGTGCCGATAGGCATTTCAGATATAGAAGCCGATAGGTATTTCAAATATAGGTGTCGATAGGCATTTCAGATATGGTTGCCGATAGGCATTTCAAATATAGGTGCTGATAGGCATTTCAGATGTAGTTTCCGATAGGCATTTCAAAAATATGTGCCGATAGGCATTTCAGATATAGGTGCCGATAGGCATTTTAGATATAGTTGCCGATTGGCATTTTAAAAATAAGTGCCGATAGGCATTTCAGATATAAAAGCCGATAGGCATTTCAAATATAGGTGCCGATAGGCATTCCAGATATTGTTGCCGATAGGCATTTCAAATATAGGTGCTGATAGGCATTTTAGATGTAGTTTCCGATAGACATTTAAAAAATTGATGCCGATAGGCATTTCGGATATAGGTGCCGATAGGCATTTCAGATATAGTTGCCGATTGGCATTTTAAAAATAGGTGCTGATAGGCATTTCAGATATATAAGCCGATAGGCATTTCAAATATAGGTGCCGATGAGCATTCCAGATATGGTTGCCGATAGGCATTTCAAATATAGGTGCTGATAGGCATTTCAGATGTAGTTTCCGATAGGAATTTCAAAAATTGGTGACGATAGGCATTTCAGATATAGGTGCCGATAGGCATTTCAGATATAGTTGCCGATTCGCATTTTTAAAATAGGTGCCGATAGGCATTTCAGATATGGAAGCCGATAGGGATTTTAAATATAGGTGTCGATAGGCATTTCAGATATGGTTGCCGATAAGCATTTCAAATATAGGTGCTGATAGGCATTTCAGATGTAGTTTCCGATAGGCATTTCAAAAATAGGTGCCGATAGGCATTCCAGATATGGTTGCCGATAGGCATATCAAATATAAGCGCTGATAATCATTTCAAAGTAGTTTCCGATAGGCATCTCAAAAATAGGTACCGATAGGCATTTCAGATATAGGTGCCGATAGGCATTTCAGATATAGTTGCCGATTGGCATTTTAAAAATAGGTGCCGATGGGCATTTCAGATATAGAAGCCGATAGGCATTTCAAATATAGGAGCCGATAGGCATTCCAGATATGGTTGCCGATAGGCATTTCAAATATAGGTGCTGATAGGCATTTCAGATGTAGTTTCCGATAGGCATTTCAAAAATTGGTGCCGATAGGAATTTCAGATATAGGTGCCGATAGGCATTTCAGATATAGTTGCCGATTGGCATTTTAAAAAATAGGTGCCGATAGGCATTTCAGATATAGAAGCCGATAGGTATTTCATATATAGGTGTCGATAGCATTTCAGATATGATTGCCGATAGGCATTTCAAATATAGGTGCTGATAGGCATTTCAGATGTAGTTTCCCATAGGCATTTCAAAAAAAGGTGCCGATAGGCATTTCAAATATAGTTGCCGATTGGCATTTAAAAATAGGTGCCGATAGGCATTTCAGATATATAAGCCGATACGCATTTCAAATATAGGTGCCGATGAGCATTCCAGATATGGTTGCCGATAGGCATTTCAAATATAGGTGCTGATAGGCATTTCAGATGTAGTTTCCGATAGGAATTTCAAAAATTGGTGCCGATAGGCATTTCAGATATAGGTGCCGATAGGCATTTCAGATATAGTTGCCGATTGGCATTTAAAAATAGGTGCCGATAGGCATTTCAAATATAGATGCCGATAGGGATTTTAAATATAGGTGTCGATAGGCATTTCAGATATGGTTGCCGATAAGCATTTCAAATATAGGTGCTGATAGACATTTCAGATGTAGTTTCCGATAGGCATTTCAAAAATAGGTGCCGATAGGCATTTCAGATATAGGTGCCGATAGGCATTTCAGATATAGTTGCCGATTGGCATTTTAAAAATAGGTGCCGATAGGCATTTCAGATATATAAGGCGATAGGCATTTCAAATATAGGTGCCGATGAGCATTCCAGATATGGTTGCCGTTAGGCATTTCAAATATAGGGTGCTGATAGGCATTTCAGATGTAATTTCCGATAGGCATTTCAAAATTTGGTGTCGATAGGCATTTCAGATATAGAAGCCGATAGGCATTTCAAATATAGGTGCCGATAGGCATTCCAGATATGGTTGCCGATAGGCATTTCAAATATAGGTGCTGATAGGCATTCCGGATGTAGTTTCCGATAGGCATTTCAAAAATAGGTGCCGATAGGCATTTCAGATATAGGTTCCGATAGGCATTTCAGATATAGTTGCCGATTGGCATTTTAAAAATAGGTGCCGATAGGCATTTCAGATATAGAAGCCGATAGGCATTTCAAATATAGGTGCCGATAGGCATTCCCAGATATGGTTGCCGATAAGCATTTCAAATATAGGTGCTGATAGGCATTTCAGATGTAGTTTCCGATAGGCATTTCAAAAATAGTGCCGATAGGCATTTCAGATATAGGTGCCGATAGGCATTTCAGATATAGTTGCCGATTGGCATTTCAAATATAGGTGCTGATAGGCATTTCAGATGTAGTTTTCGATAGGCATTTCAAAAATAAGTGCCGATAGGCATTTCAGATATAGGTGCCGATAGGCACTTCAGATATAGTTGCCGATTGGCATTTTAAAAATAGGCGCCGATAGGTATTTCAGATATAGAAGCCGATAGGCATTTCAAATATAGGCGCCGATAGGCATTCCAGATATGGTTGCCGATAGCATTTCAAATATAGGTGCTGATAGGCATTTCAGATGTAGTTTCCGATAGGCATTTCAAAAATAGGTGCCGATAGGCATTTCAGATATAGGTGCCGATAGGCATTTCAGATATAGTTGCCGATTGGCATTTTAAAAATAGGTGCTGATAGGCATTTCAGATATAGAAGCCGATAGGTCTTTCAAATATAGGTGTCGATAGGCATTTCAGATATAATTGCCGATAGGCATTTCAAATATAGGTGCTGATAGGCATTTCAGATGTAGTTTCCGATAGCATTTCAAAATAGGTGCCGATAGGCATTTCAGATATAGGTGCCGATAGGCATTTCAGATATAGTTGCCGATTGGCATTTTTAAAAATAAGTGCCGATAGGCATTTCAGATATATAAGCCGATAGGCATTTCAAATATAGGTGCCGATGAGCATTCCAGATATGGTTGCCGATAGGCATTTCAAATATAGGTGCCGATAGGCATTTCAGATATAGGTGCCGATAGGCATTTCAGATATAGTTGCCGATTGGCATTTTAAAAATAGGTGCCGATAGCATTTCAGATATAGAAGCCGATAGCATTTCAAATATAGGTGCCGATAGGCATTCCAGATATGGTTGCCGATAGGCATTTCAAATATAGGTGCTGATAAGCATTTCAGATGGAGTTTCCGATAGGCATTTCAAAAGTTGGTGCCGATAGGCATTTCAGATATAGGTGCCGATAGGCATTTCAGATATAGTTGCCGATTGGCATTTTAAAAATAGGTGCCGATAGGCATTTTAGATATAGAAGCCGATAGGTATTTCAAATACAGGTGTGGATAGGCATTTCAGATATGGTTGCCGGTAGGCATTTCAAATATAGGTGCTGATAGTCATTTCAGATGTTGTTTCCGATAGGCATTTCAAAAATAGGTACCGATAGGCATTTCAATTATAGGTGCCGATAGGCATTTTAGATATACTTTCCGATTGGCATTTTAGAAATAGGTGCCGATAGGCATTTTAGATGTAGTTTCCGATAGGCATTTCAAAAATAGGTGCCGATAGGCATATCAGATATAGGTGCCGATAGGCATATTAGATATAGTTGCCGATAGGCATTTAAAATATAGGTGCCGATAGGCATTACAAATATAGGTGTCGATCGGCATTTCAGATATAAATGCCGTAGGGCATTTCAGATATAAGTGCCGATAGGCATTTCTGATGTGGTTGCCGATAGGCATTTCAAATATAAATGCTGATAGGCATTTCAGATGTAGTTTTCGATAGGCATTTCAAAAATAGGTGCCGATAGGCATTTGAGATATAGGTGCCGATAGGCACTTCAGATATAGTTGCCGATTGGCATTTTAAAAATAGGTGCCGATAGGCATTTTAGATATAGAAGCCGATAGGCATTTCAAATATAGGCGCCGATAGGCATTCCAGATATGGTTGCCGATAGGCATTTCAAATATAGGTGCTGATAGGCATTTCAGATGTAGTTTCCGATAGGCATTTCAAAAATAGGTGCCGCTAGGCATTTCAGATATAGGTGCCGATTGGCATTTCAGATATAGTTGCCGATTGCCATTTTAAAAATAGGTGCCGATAGGCATTTCAGATATAGAAGCCGATAGGGATTTCAAATATAGGTGTCGATAGCTATTTCAGATATGGTTGCCGATAAGCATTTCAAATAAAGGTGCTGATAGGCATTTCAGATGTAGTTTCCGATAGGCATTTCAAAACTAGGTGCCGATAGGCATTTCAGATATAGGTGCCGATAGGCATTTCAAACATAGTTGCCGATTGGCATTTAAAAAATAGGTGTCGATAGGCATTTCAGATATAGAAGCCGATAGACATTTCAAATATAGGTGCCGATAGGCATTCCAGATATGGTTGCCGATAGGCATTTCAAATATAGGTGCCGATAGGCATTCCAGATATGGTTGCCGATAGGCATTTCAAATATAAGTGCTGATAATCATTTCAGATGTAGTTTCCAATAGGCATTTCAAAAATAGGTACCGATAGGAATTTCAGATATAGGTGCCGATAGGCATTTCAGATATAGTTGCCAATTGGCATTTTAAAAATAGGTGTCGATAGGCATTTCAGATAAAGGTGCCGATTGGCATTTCAGATATAGTTGCCGATTGGCATTTTAAAAATAGGTGCCGATAGGCATTTCAGATATAGAAGCCGATAGGGATTTCAAATATAGGTGTCGATAGGCATTTCAGATATGGTTGCCGATAGGCATTTCAAATATAAATGCTGATAGGCATTTCAGATGTAGTTTCCGATAGGCATTTCAAAAATAGGTGCCGATAGGCATTTCAAAAATAGGTGCCGATAGGCATTTCAGATATAGGTGCCGATAGGCTTTTCAGATATAGTTGCCGATTGGCATTTTAAAAATAGGTGCCGATAGGCATTTCAGATATAGAAGCCGATAGGCATTTCAAATATAGGTGCTGATAGGCATTTCAGATGTAGTTTCCGATAGGCATTTCAAAAATAGGTGCCGATAGGCATTTCAAATATAGGTGCTGATAGGCATTTCAGATGTAGTTTCCGATAGGCATTTCAAAAATTGGTGCCAATAGGCATTTCAGATATAGGTGCCGATAGGCATTTCAGATATAGTTGCCGATTGGCATTTAAAAATAGGTGCCGATAGGCATTTCAGATATAGAAGCCGATAGGTATTTCAAATATAGGTGTCGATAGGCATTTCAGATATAATTTCCGATAGGCATTTCAAATATAGGTGCTGATAGGCATTTCAGATGTAGTTTCCGATAGGCATTTCAAAAATAGGTGCCGATAGGCATTTCAGATATATAAGCCGATAGGCATTTCAAATATAGGTGCCGATGAGCATTCCAGATATGGTTGCCGATAGGCATTTCAAATATAGGTGCTGATAGGCATTTCAGTTGTAGTTTCCGATAGGCATCTCAAAAATTGGTGCCGATAGGCATTTCAGATATAGGTGCCGATAGGCATTTCAGATATAGTTGCGATTGGCATTTTAAAAATAGGTGCCGATAGGCATTTCAGATATAGAAGCCGATAGGGATTTTAAATATAGGTGTCGATAGGCATTTCAGATATGGTTGCCGATAAGCATTTCAAATATAGGTGCTGATAGGCATTTCAGATGTAGTTTCCGATAGGCATTTCAAAAATAGGTGCCGATGAGCATTTCAGATATAGGTGCCGATAGGCATTTCAGATATAGTTACCGATTGGCATTTTAAAAATAGGTGCCGATAGGCATTTCAGATATAGGTGCCGATAGGCATTTCAGATATAGTTGCCGATTGGCATTTTAAAAATAGGTGCCGATAGGCATTTCAGATATAGAAGCCGATAGGCATTTCAAATATAGGTGCCGATAGGCATTCCAGATATGGTTGCCGATTTGCATTTCAAATATAGGTGCTGATAGGCATTTCAGACGTAGTTCCTGATAGGCATTTCAAATATAGGTGCTGATAGGCATTTCAGATGTAGTTTTCGATAGGCATTTCAAAAATAGGTGCCGATAGGCATTTCAGATATAGGTGCCGATAGTCATTTCAGATATAGTTGCCAATTGGCATTTAAAAAATAGGTGCCGATAGGCATTTCAGATATAGAAGCCGATAGGCATTTCAAATATAGGTGCCGATAGGCATTGCAGATATAGTTGCCGATAGGCATTTCAAATATAGGTGCTGATAGGCATTTTAGATGTAGTTTCCGATAGGCATTTCAAAAATTGATGCCGATAGGCATTTCGGATATAGGTGCCGATAGGCATTTCAGATATAGTTGCCGATTGGCATTTTAAAAACAGGTGCCGATAGGCATTTCAGATATAGAAGCCGATAGGTATTTCAAATATAGCTGTCGATAGGCATTTCAGATATGTTTGCCGATAGGCATTTCAAATATAGGAGCAGATAGGCATTTCAGAGGTAGTTTTCGAAAGACATTTCAAAAGTTGGTGCCGATAGGCATTTCAGATATAGGTGCCGATAGGCATTTCAGATATAGTTGCCAATTGGCATTTTAAAAATAGGTGTCGATAGGCATTTCAGATATAGAACCCGATAGACATTTCAAATATAGGTGCCGATAGGCATTCCAGATATGGTTGCCGATAGGCATTTCAAATATAGGTGCTGATAGGCATTTCATATGGAGTTTCCGATAGGCATTTCAAAAGTTGGTGCCGATAGGCATTTCAGATATAGGTGCCGATAGGCATTTCAGATATAGTTGCCGATTGGCATTTTAAAAATAGGTGCTGATAGGCATTTTACATATAGAAGCCGATAAGTATTTCAAATACAGGTGTGGATAGGCATTTCAGATATGGTTGCCGATAGGCATTTCAAATATAGGTGCTGATAGTCATTTCAGATGTTGTTTCCGATAGGCATTTCAAAAATAGGTTCCGATAGGCATTTCAATAATAGGTGCCGATAGGCATTTCAGATATACTTTCCGATTGGCATTTTAAAAATAGGTGCCGATAGGCATTTTAGATGTAGTTTCCGATAGGCATTTCAAAAATAGGTGCCGATAGGCATTTCAGATATAGGTGCCGATAGGCATATCAGATATAGTTGCCGATAGGCATTTAAAATATAGGTGCCGATAGGCATTTCAAATATAGGTGTCGATCGGCATTTCAGATATAAATGCCGTAGGGCATTTCAGATATAGGTGCCGATAGGCATTTCTGATGTGGTTGCCGATAGGCATTTCAAATATAAATGCTGATAGGCATTTCAGATGTAGTTTTCGATAGGCATTTCAAAAATAGGTGCCGATAGGCATTTGAGATATAGGTGCCGATGAGCACTTCAGATATAGTTGCCGATTGGCATTTTAAAAATAGGTGCCGATAAGCATTTTAGATATAGAAGCCGATAGGCATTTCAAATATAAACGCCGATAGGCATTCCAGATATGGTTGCCGATAGGCATTTCAAATATAGGTGCTGATAGGCATTTCAGATGTAGTTTCCGATAGGCATTTCAAAAATAGGTGCCGATAGGCATTTCAGATATAGGTGCCGATTGGCATTTCAGATATAGTTGCCGATTGGCATTTTAAAAATAGGTGCCGATAGGCATTTCAGATATAGAAGCCGTAGGGATTTCAAATATAGGTGTCGATAGCTATTTCAGATATGGTTGCCGATAAGCATTTCAAACAAAGGTGCTGATAGGCATTTCAGATGTAGTTTCCGATAGGCATTTCAAAAATAGGTGCCGATAGGCATTTCAGATATAGGTGCCGATAGGCATTTCAAATATAGCTGCCAAATGGCATTTTAAAAATAGGTGTCGATAGGCATTTCAGATATAGAAGCCGATAGGCATTTCAAATATAGGTGCCGATAGGCATTCCAGATATGGTTGCCGATAGGCATTTCAAATATAGGTGCTGATAGGCATTTCAGATGGAGTTTCCGATAGGCATTTCAAAAATAGGTGCCGATAGGCATTTCAGATATAGGTGCCGATAGGCATTTCAGATATAGTTGCCGATTGGTATTTTAAAAATAGGTGCCGATAGGCATTTCAGATATAGAAGCCGATAGGCATCTCAAATATAGGTGCCGATAGGCATTCCAGATATGGTTGCCGATAGGCACTTCAAATATAAGTGCTGATAATCATTTCAGATGTAGTTTCCGATAGGCATTTCAAAAATAGGTACCGATAGGCATTTCAGATATAGGTGGCGATAGGCATTTCAGATATAGTTGCCGATTGGCATTTTAAAAATAGGTGTCGATAGGCATTTCAGATATAGGTGCCGATAGGCATTTCAGATATAGTTGCCAATTGGCATTTTAAAAATAGGTGTCGATAGGCATTTCAGATAAAGGTGCCGACTGGCATTTCAGATATAGTTGCCGATTGGCATTTTAAAAATAAGTGCCGATAGGCATTTCAGATATATAAGCCGATAGGCATTCCAGATGTAGTTGCCGATTGGCATTTTAAAAATAGGTGCCGATAGGCATTTTAGATATAGAAGCCGATAGGTATTTCAAATATAGGTGTGGATAGGCATTTCAGATATGGTTGCCGATAGGCATTTCAAATATAGGTGCTGATGGTCATTTCAGATGTAGTTTCCGATAGGCACTTCAAAAATAGGTTCCGATAGGCATTTTAGATATAGGTGCCGATAGGCATTTCTGATGTGGTTGCCGATAGGCATTTCAAATATAAATGCTGATAGGCATTTCAGATGTAGTTTTCGATAGGCATTTCAAAAATAGGTGCCGATAGGCATTTGAGATATAGGTGCCGATGAGCACTTCAGATATAGTTGCCGATTGGCATTTTAAAAATAGGTGCCGATAAGCATTTTAGATATAGAAGCCGATAGGCATTTCAAATATAAACGCCGATAGGCATTCCAGATATGGTTGCCGATAGGCATTTCAAATATAGGTGCTGATAGGCATTTCAGATGTAGTTTCCGATAGGCATTTCAAAAATAGGTGCCGATAGGCATTTCAGATATAGGTGCCGATTGGCATTTCAGATATAGTTGCCGATTGGCATTTTAAAAATAGGTGCCGATAGGCATTTCAGATATAGAAGCCGTAGGGATTTCAAATATAGGTGTCGATAGCTATTTCAGATATGGTTGCCGATAAGCATTTCAAACAAAGGTGCTGATAGGCATTTCAGATGTAGTTTCCGATAGGCATTTCAAAAATAGGTGCCGATAATCATTTCAGATATAGGTGCCGATAGGCATTTCAAATATAGCTGCCAAATGGCATTTTAAAAATAGGTGTCGATAGGCATTTCAGATATAGAAGCCGATAGGCATTTCAAATATAGGTGCCGATAGGCATTCCAGATATGGTTGCCGATAGGCATTTCAAATATAGGTGCTGATAGGCATTTCAGATGGAGTTTCCGATAGGCATTTCAAAAATAGGTGCCGATAGGCATTTCAGATATAGGTGCCGATAGGCATTTCAGATATAGTTGCCGATTGGTATTTTAAAAATAGGTGCCGATAGGCATTTCAGATATAGAAGCCGATAGGCATCTCAAATATAGGTGCCGATAGGCATTCCAGATATGGTTGCCGATAGGCACTTCAAATATAAGTGCTGATAATCATTTCAGATGTAGTTTCCGATAGGCATTTCAAAAATAGGTACCGATAGGCATTTCAGATATAGGTGGCGATAGGCATTTCAGATATAGTTGCCGATTGGCATTTTAAAAATAGGTGTCGATAGGCATTTCAGATATAGGTGCCGATAGGCATTTCAGATATAGTTGCCAATTGGCATTTTAAAAATAGGTGTCGATAGGCATTTCAGATAAAGGTGCCGACTGGCATTTCAGATATAGTTGCCGATTGGCATTTTAAAAATAAGTGCCGATAGGCATTTCAGATATATAAGCCGATAGGCATTCCAGATGTAGTTGCCGATTGGCATTTTAAAAATAGGTGCCGATAGGCATTTTAGATATAGAAGCCGATAGGTATTTCAAATATAGGTGTGGATAGGCATTTCAGATATGGTTGCCGATAGGCATTTCAAATATAGGTGCTGATGGTCATTTCAGATGTAGTTTCCGATAGGCACTTCAAAAATAGGTTCCGATAGGCATTTTAGATATAGGTGCCGATAGGCATTTCAGATATACTTACCGATTGGCATTTTAAAAATAGGTGCCGATAGGCATTTTAGATATAGAAGCCGATAGGTATTTCAAATATAGGTGTGGATAGGCATTTCAGATATGGTTGCCGATAGGCATTTCAAATATAGGTGCTGATAGTCATTTCAGATGTAGTTTCCGATAGGCATTTCAAAAATAGGTTCCGATAGGCATTTTAGATATAGGTGCCGATAGGCATTTCAGATATACTTAAAGATTGGCATTTCAAAAATAGGTGCCGATAGGCATTTCAGATATATAAGCCGATAGGCATTTCAAATATAGGCGCCGATAGGCATTCCAGATATGGTTGCCGATAGGCATTTCAAATATAGGTGCTGATAGGCATTTCAGATGTAGTTTCCGATAGGCATTTCAAAAATAGGTGCCGATAGGCATTTCAGATATAGGTGCCGATAGGCATTTCAGATATAGTTGCCGATTGTCATTTTAAAAATAGTTGCCGATAGGCATTTCAGATATAGAAGCCGATAGGGATTTCAAATATAGGTGTCGATAGGCATTTCAGATATGGTTGCCGATAAGCATTTCAAATATAGGTGCTAATAGGCATTTCAGATATAGTTGCCGATTGGCATTTTAAAAATAGGTGACGATAGGCATTTCCGATATAGAAGCCGATAGGCATTTCAAATATAGGTGCCGATAGGCATTCCAGATATGGTTGCCGATAGGCATTTCAAATATAGGTGCTGATAGGCATTTTAGATGTAGTTTCCGATAGGCATTTCAAAAATTGATGCCGATAGGCATTTCGGATATAAGTGCCGATAGGCATTTCAGATACAGTTGCCGATTGGCATTTTAAAAACAGGTGCCGATAGGCATTTCAGATATAGAAGCCGATAGGTATTTCAAATATAGGTGTCGATAGGCATTTCAGATATGGTTGCCGATAGGCATTTAAAATATAGGAGCAGATAGGTATTTCAGATGTAGTTTCCGAAAGGCATTTCAAAAATATATGCCGATAGGCATTTCAGATATAGGTGCCGATAGGCATTTCAGATATAGTTGCCGATTGGTATTTTAAAAATAGGTGCCGATAGGCATTTCAGATATAGAAGCCGATAGGCATTTCAAATATAGTTGCCGATAGGCATTCCAGATATGGTTGCCGATAGGCATTTCAAATATAAGTGCTGATAATCATTTCAGATGTAGTTTCCGATAGGCATTTCAAAAATAGGTACCGATAGGCATTTCAGATATAGGTGCCGATAGGCATTTCAGATATAGTTGCCGATTGGCATTTTAAAAATAGGTGCCGATAGGCATTTCAGATGTAGTTTCCGATAGGCATTTCAAATATAGGTGCTGATAGGCATTTCAGATGTAGTTTTCGATAGGCATTTTAAAAATAGGTGCCGATAGGCATTTCAGATATAGGTGCCGATAGTCATTTCAGATATAGTTGCCAATTGGCATTTAAAAAATAGGTGCCGATAGGCATTTCAGATATAGAAGCCGATAGGCATTTCAAATATAGGTGCCGATAAGCTTTGCAGATATAGTTGCCGATAGGCATTTCAAATATAGGTGCTGATAGGCATTTTAGATGTAGTTTCCGATAGGCATTTCAAAAATTGTTGCCGATAGGCATTTCGGATATAGGTGCCGATAGGCATATCAGATATAGTTGCCGATTGGCATTTTTAAAAAAAAGGGGCCGATAGGCATTTCAGATATAGAAGCCGAAATGGTATTTTAAATATAGGTGTCGATAGGCATTTTAGATATGGTTGCCGATAGGCATTTCAAATATAGGTGCTGATAGGCATTTCAGATGTAGTTCCCGATAGGCATTTCAAAAATAGGTTCCGATAGGCATTTTAGATATAGGTGCCTATAGGCATTTCAGATATAGGTGCCGATAGGCTTATCAGATATAGTTGCCGATAGGCATTTAAAATAAAAGCGCCGATAGGCATTTTAAATATAGGTGTCGATCGGCATTTCAGATATATATGTCGAAAGGCATTTCAGATAAAGGTGCCGATAGGCATTTCTGATGTGGTTGCCGATGGGCATTTCAAATATAGGTGCTGATAGGCATTTCAGATGTAGTTTTCGATAGGCATTTCAAAAATAGGTGCCGATAGGCATTTCAGATATAGGTGCCGATAGGCACTTCAGATATAAATGCCGATTGGCATTTTAAAAATAGGTGCCGATAGGCATTTCAGATATAGAAGCCGATAGGCATTTCAAATATAGGCGCCGATAGGCATTCCAGATATGGTTGCCGATAGGCATTTCAAATATAGGTGCTGATAGGCATTTCAGATGTAGTTTTCGATAGGCATTTCAAAAATAGGTGCCGATAGGCATTTCAGATATAGGTGCCGATAGGCATTTCAGATATAGTTGCCGATTGGCATTTTAAAAATAGGTGCCGATAGGCATTTCAGATATAGAAGCCGATAGGAATTTCAAATATAGGTGTCGATAGGCATTTCAGATATGGTTGCCGATAAGCATTTCAAATATAGGTGCTGATAGGCATTTCAGATGTAGTTTCCGATAGGCATTTCAAAAATAGGTGCCGATAGGCATTTCAGATATAGGTGCCGATAGGCATTTCAGATATAGTGGCCGATTGGCATTTTAAAAATAGGTGTCGATAGGCATTTCAGATATAGAAGCCGATAGGCATTTCAAATATAGGTGCCGATAGGCATTCCAGATATGGTTGCCGATAGGCATTTCAAATATAGGTGCTGATAGGCATTCCGGATGTAGTTTCCGATAGACATTTCAAAAAATGGTGCCGATAGGCATTTCAGATATAGGTGCCGATTGGCATTTCAGATATAGTTACCGATAGGCATTTTAAAAATAGGTGCCGATAGGCATTTCAGATATAGAAGCCGATAGGTATTTCAAATATTGGTGTCGATAGGCATTTCAGATATGGTTGCCGATAGGCATTTCAAATATAGGTGCTGATAGACATTTCAGATGTAGTTTCCGATAGGCATTTCAAAAATAGGTGCCGATAGGCATTTCAGATATAGGTGCCGATAGGCATTTCAGATATAGTTGCCGATTGGCATTTTAAAAATAGGTGCCGATAGGCATTTCAGATATATAAGGCGATAGGCATTTCAAATATAGGTGCCGATGAGCATTCCAGATATGGTTGCCGTTAGGCATTTCAAATATAGGTGCTGATAGGCATTTCAGATGTAATTTCCGATAGGCATTTCAAAATTTGGTGTCGATAGGCATTTCAGATATAGAAGCCGATAGGCATTTCAAATATAGGTGCCGATAGGCATTCCAGATATGGTTGCCGATAGGCATTTCAAATATAGGTGCTGATAGGCATTCCGGATGTAGTTTCCGATAGGCATTTCAAAAATAGGTGCCGATAGGCATTTCAGATATAGGTTCCGATAGGCATTTCAGATATAGTTGCCGATTGGCATTTTAAAAATAGGTGCCGATAGGCATTTCAGATATAGAAGCCGATAGGCATTTCAAATATAGGTGCCGATAGGCATTCCAGATATGGTTGCCGATAAGCATTTCAAATATAGGTGCTGATAGGCATTTCAGATGTAGTTTCCGATAGGCATTTCAAAAATAGGTGCCGATAGGCATTTCAGATATAGGTGCCGATAGGCATTTCAGATATAGTTGCCGATTGGCATTTCAAATATAGGTGCTGATAGGCATTTCAGATGTAGTTTTCGATAGGCATTTCAAAAATAAGTGCCGATAGGCATTTCAGATATAGGTGCCGATAGGCATTTCAGATATAGTTGTCGATTGGCATTTTAAAAATAGGTGCCGATAGGCATTTCAGATATATAAGCCGATAGGCATTTCAAATATAGGTGCCGATGAGCATTCCAGATATGGTTGCCGATAGGCATTTCAAATATAGGTGCTGATAGGCATTTCAGATGTAGTTTCCGATAGGCATTTCAAAAATTGGTGCCGATAGGCATTTCAGATATAGGTGCCGATAGGCATTTCAGATATAGTTGCCGATTGGCATTTTAAAAATAGGTGCCGATAGGCATTTCAGATATAGAAGCCGATAGGTCTTTCAAATATAGGTGTCGATAGGCATTTCAGATATAATTGCCGATAGGCATTTCAAATATAGGTGCTGATAGGCATTTCAGATGTAGTTTCCGATAGGCATTTCAAAAATAGGTGCCGATAGGCATTTCAGATATAGGTGCCGATAGGCATTTCAGATATAGTTGCCGATTGGCATTTTAAAAATAAGTGCCGATAGGCATTTCAGATATATAAGCCGATAGGCATTTCAAATATAGGTGCCGATGAGCATTCCAGATATGGTTGCCGATAGGCATTTCAAATATAGGTGCCGATAGGCATTTCAGATATAGGTGCCGATAGGCATTTCAGATATAGTTGCCGATTGGCATTTTAAAAATAGGTGCCGATAGGCATTTCAGATATAGAAGCCGATAGGCATTTCAAATATAGGTGCCGATAGGCATTCCAGATATGGTTGCCGATAGGCATTTCAAATATAGGTGCTGATAAGCATTTCAGATGGAGTTTCCGATAGGCATTTCAAAAGTTGGTGCCGATAGGCATTTCAGATATAGGTGCCGATAGGCATTTCAGATATAGTTGCCGATTGGCATTTTAAAAATAGGTGCCGATAGGCATTTTAGATATAGAAGCCGATAGGTATTTCAAATACAGGTGTGGATAGGCATTTCAGATATGGTTGCCGGTAGGCATTTCAAATATAGGTGCTGATAGTCATTTCAGATGTTGTTTCCGATAGGCATTTCAAAAATAGGTACCGATAGGCATTTCAATTATAGGTGCCGATAGGCATTTTAGATATACTTTCCGATTGGCATTTTAGAAATAGGTGCCGATAGGCATTTTAGATGTAGTTTCCGATAGGCATTTCAAAAATAGGTGCCGATAGGCATATCAGATATAGGTGCCGATAGGCATATTAGATATAGTTGCCGATAGGCATTTAAAATATAGGTGCCGATAGGCATTACAAATATAGGTGTCGATCGGCATTTCAGATATAAATGCCGTAGGGCATTTCAGATATAAGTGCCGATAGGCATTTCTGATGTGGTTGCCGATAGGCATTTCAAATATAAATGCTGATAGGCATTTCAGATGTAGTTTTCGATAGGCATTTCAAAAATAGGTGCCGATAGGCATTTGAGATATAGGTGCCGATAGGCACTTCAGATATAGTTGCCGATTGGCATTTAAAATAAAAGTGCCGATAGGCATTTCAAATATAGGTGTCGATCGGCATTTCAGATATAAATGCCGAAAGGCATTTCAGATATAGGTGCCGATAGGCATTTCTGATGTGGTTGCCGATAGGCATTTCAAATATAGGTGCTGATAGGCATTTCAGATGTAGTTTTCGATAGGCATTTCAAAAATAGGTGCCGATAGGCATTTCAGATATAGGTGCCGATAGGCACTTCAGATATAAATGCCGATTGGCATTTTAAAAATAGGTGCCGATAGGCATTTCAGATATAGAAGCCTATAGGCATTTCAAATATAGGCGCCGATAGGCATTCCAGATATGGTTGCCGATAGGCATTTCAAATATAGGTGCTGATAGGCATTTCAGATGTAGTTTCCGATAGGCTATTCAAAAATAGGTGCCGATAGGCATTTCAGATATCGGTGCCGATAGGCATTTCAGATATAGTTGCCGATTGGCATTTTAAAAATAGGTGCCGATAGGCATTTCAGATATAGAAGCCGATAGGGATTTCAAATATAGGTGTCGATAGGCATTTCAGATATGGTTGCCGATAAGCATTTCAAATATAGGTGCTGATAGGCATTTCAGATATAGGTGCCGATAGGCATTTCAGATATAGTTGCCGATTGGCATTTTAAAAATAGGTGCCGATAGGCATTTCAGATATAGAAGCCGATAGGCATTTCAAATATAGATGCCGATAGGCATTCCAGATATAGTTGCCGATAGGCATTTCAAATGTAGGTGCTGATAGGCATTTCAGATGTAGTTTCCGATAGGCATTTCAAAAATAGATACCGATAGGCATTTCAGATATAGGTGCCGATAGGCATTTCAGATATAGTTGCCAATTGGCATTTTAAAAATAGGTGTCGATAGGCATTTCAGATATAGGTGCCGATAGGCATTTCAGATATAGTTGCCAATTGGCATTTTAAAAATAGGTGTCGATAGGGATTTCAGATATAGTTGCCGATTGGCATTTTAAAAATAGGTGCCGATAGGCATTTCAGATATATAAGCCGATAGGCATTTCAGATGTAGTTGCCGATTGGCATTTTAAAAATAGGTGCCGATAGGCATTTTAGATATAGAAGCCGATAGGTATTTCAAATATGAGTGTGGATAGGCATTTCAGATATGGTTACCGATAGGCATTTCAAATATAGGTGCTGATAGTCATTTCAGATGTAGTTTCCGATAGGCATTTCAAAAATAGGTTCCGATAGGCATTTTAGATATAGGTGCCGATAGGCATTTCAGATATAGTTGCCGATTGGCATTTTAAAAATAGGTGCCGATAGGCATTTCAGATATAGAAGCCGATAGGGATTTCAAATATAGTTGCCGATAGGCATTCCAGATATGGTTGCCGATAGGCATTTCAAATATAGGTGCTGATAGGCATTTTAGATGTAGTTTCCGATAGGCATCTCAAAAATTGATGCCGATAGGCATTTCGGATATAGGTGCCGATAGGCATTTCAGATATAGTTGCCGATTGGCATTTTAAAAACAGGTGCCGATAGGCATTTCAGGTATAGAAGCCGATAGGTATTTCAAATATAGGTGTCGATAGGCATTTCAGATATGGTTGCCGATAGGCATTTCAAATATAGGTGCTGATAGGCATTTCAGATGTAGTTTCCGATAGGCATTTGAAAAATAGGTGCCGATAGGCATTTCAGATATAGGTGCCGATAGGCATTTCAGATATAGTTGCCGATTGGCATTTTAAAAATAGGTGCCGATAGGCATTTCAGATATAAAAGCCGATAGGCATTTCAAATATAGGTGCCGATAGGCATTCCAGATATGGTTGCCGATAGGCATTTCAAATATAGGTGCTGATAGGCATTTTAGATGTAGTTTCCGATAGGCATCTCAAAAATTGATGCCGATAGGCATTTCGGATATAGGTGCCGATAGGCATTTCAGATATAGTTGCCGATTGGCATTTTAAAAACAGGTGCCGATAGGCATTTCAGGTATAGAAGCCGATAGGTATTTCAAATATAGGTGTCGATAGGCATTTCAGATATGGTTGCCGATAGGCATTTCAAATATAGGAGCAGATAGGCATTTCAGATGTAGTTTCCGAAAGGCATTTCAAAAATATATGCCGATAGGCATTTCAGATATAGGTGCCGATAGGCATTTCAGATATAGTTGCCGATTGGTATTTTAAAAATAGGTGCCGATAGGCATTTCAGATATAGAAGCCGATAGGCATTTCAAATATAGTTGCCGATAGGCATTCCAGATATGGTTGCCAATAGGCATATCAAATATAAGCGCTGATAATCATTTCAGATGTAGTTTCCGATAGGCATTCCAAAAATAGGTACCGATAGGCATTTCAGATATAGGTGCCGAAAGGCATTTCAGATATAGTTGCCGATTGGCATTTTAAAAATAGGTGCCGATAGGCATTTCAGATATAGAAGCCGATAGGTATTTCAAATATAGGTGTGGATAGGCATTTCAGATATGGTTGCCGATAGGCATTTCAAATATAGGTGCTGATAGTCATTTCAGATGTAGTTTCCGATAGGCATTTCAAAAATAGGTTCCGATAGGCATTTTAGATATAGGTGCCGATAGGCATTTCAGATATACTTACCGATTGGCATTTTAAAAATAGGTGCCGATAGGCATTTTAGATATAGAAGCCGATAGGTATTTCAAATATAGGTGTAGATAGGCATTTCAGATATGGTTGCCGATAGGCATTTCAAATATAGGTGCTGATAGTCATTTCAGATGTAGGTTCCGATAGGCATTTCAAAAATAGGTTCCGATAGGCATTTTAGATATAGGTGCCGATAAGCATTTCAGATATACTTAAAGATTGGCATTTCAAAAATAGGTGCCGATAGGCATTTCAGATATAGGTGCCGATAGGCTTATCAGATATAGTTGCCGATAGGCATTTAAAATAAAAGTGCCGATAGGCATTTCAAATATAGGTGTCGATCGGCATTTCAGATATAAATGCCGAAAGGCATTTCAGATATAGGTGCCGATAGGCATTTCTGATGTGGTTGCCGATAGGCATTTCAAATATAGGTGCTGATAGGCATTTCAGATGTAGTTTTCGATAGGCATTTCAAAAATAGGTGCCGATAGGCATTTCAGATATAGGTGCCGATAGGCACTTCAGATATAAATGCCGATTGGCATTTTAAAAATAGGTGCCGATAGGCATTTCAGATATAGAAGTCTATAGGCATTTCAAATATAGGCGCCGATAGGCATTTCAGATAAGGTTGCCGATAGGCATTTCAAATATAGGTGCTGATAGGCATTTCAGATGTAGTTTCCGATAGGCTATTCAAAAATAGGTGCCGATAGGCATTTCAGATATCGGTGCCGATAGGCATTTCATATATAGTTGCCGATTGGCATTTTAAAAATAGGTGCCGATAGGCATTTCAGATATAGAAGGCGATAGGGATTTCAAATATAGGTGTCGATAGGCATTTCAGATATGGTTGCCGATAAGCATTTCAAATATAGGTGCTGATAGGCATTTCAGATATAGGTGCCGATAGGCATTTCAGATATAGTTGCCGATTGGCATTTTAAAAATAGGTGCCGATAGGCATTTCAGATATATAAGCCGATAGGCATTTCAGATGTAGTTGCCGATTGGCATTTTAAAAATAGGTGCCGATAGGCATTTTAGATATAGAAGCCGATAGGTATTTCAAATATAGGTGTGGATAGGCATTTCAGATATGGTTACCGATAGGCATTTCAAATATAGGTGCTGATAGTCATTTCAGATGTAGTTTCCGATAGGCATTTCAAAAATAGGTTCCGATAGGCATTTTAGATATAGGTGCCGATAGGCATTTCAGATATACTTACCGATTGGCATTTTAAAAATAGGTGCCGATAGGCATTTTAGATATAGAAGCCGATAGGTATTTCAAATATAGGTGTAGATAGGCATTTCAGATATGGTTGCCGATAGGCATTTCAAATATAGGTGCTGATAGTCATTTCAGATGTAGTTTCCGATAGGCATTTCAAAAATAGGTTCCGATAGGCATTTTAGATATAGGTGCCGATAGGCATTTCAGATATAGTTGCCGATTGGCATTTTAAAAATAGGTGCCGATAGGCATTTCAGATATAGAAGCCGATAGGGATTTCAAATATAGGTGTCGATAGGCATTTCAGATATGGTTGCCGATAAGCATTTCAAATATAGGTGCTGATAGGCATTTCAGATGTAGTTTCCGATAGGCATTTCAAAAATAGGTGCCGATAGGCATTTCAGATATAGGTGCCGATAGGCATTTCAGATATAGTTGCCGATTGGCATTTTAAAAATAGGTGCCGATAGGCATTTCAGATATAGAAGCCGATAGGCATTTCAAATATAGGTGCCGATAGGCATTCCAGATATGGTTGCCGATAGGCATTTCAAATATAGGTGCTGATAGGCATTTTAGATGTAGTTTCCGATAGGCATTTCAAAAATTGATGCCGATAGGCATTTCGGATATAGGTGCCGATAGGCATTTCAGATATAGTTGCCGATTGGCATTTAAAAAACAGGTGCCGATAGGCATTTCAGGTATAGAAGCCGATAGGTATTTCAAATATAGGTGTCGATAGGCATTTCAGATATGGTTGCCGATAGGCATTTCAAATATAGGAGCAGATAGGCATTTCAGATGTAGTTTCCGAAAGGCATTTCAAAAATATATGCCGATAGGCATTTCAGATATAGGTGCCGATAGGCATTTCAGATATAGTTGCCGATTGGTATTTTAAAAATAGGTGCCGATAGGCATTTCAGATATAGAAGCCGATAGGCATTTCAAATATAGTTGCCGATAGGCATTCCAGATATGGTTGCCAATAGGCATATCAAATATAAGCGCTGATAATCATTTCAGATGTAGTTTCCGATAGGCATTCCAAAAATAGGTACCGATAGGCATTTCAGATATAGGTGCCGAAAGGCATTTCAGATATAGTTGCCGATTGGCATTTTAAAAATAGGAGCCGATAGGCATTTCAGATATAGAAGCCGATAGGTATTTCAAATATAGGTGTGGATAGGCATTTCAGATATGGTTGCCGATAGGCATTTCAAATATAGGTGCTGATAGTCATTTCAGATGTAATTTCCGATAGGCATTTCAAAAATAGGTTCCGATAGGCATTTCAGATATAGGTGCCGATAGGCATTTCAGATATACTTACCGATTGGCATTTTAAAAATAGGTGCCGATAGGCATTTTAGATGTAGTTTCCGATAGGCATTTTAAAAATAGGTGCCGATAGGCATTTCAGATATAGGTGCCGATAGGCATATCAGATATAGTTGCCGATAGGCATTTAAAATATATGTGCCGATAGGCATTTCAAATATAGGTGTCGACCGGCATTTCAGATATAAATGCCGAAAGTCATTTCAGATATAGGTGCCGATAGGCATTTCTGATGTGGTTGCCGATAGGCATTTCAAATATAGGTGCTGATAGGCATTTCAGATGTAGTTTTCGATAGGCATTTCAAAAATAGGTGCCGATAGGCATTTCAGATATAGGTGCCGATAGGCACTTCAGATATAGTTGCCCATTGGCATTTTAAAAATAGGCGCCGATAGGTATTTCAGATATAGAAGCCGATAGGCATTTCAAATATAGGCGCCGATAGGCATTCAAGATATGGTTGCAAATATTCATTTCAAATATAGGTGCTAATAGGCATTTCAGATGTAGTTTCCGATAGGCATTTCAAAAATAGGTGCCGATAGGCATTTCAGATATAGGTGCCGATAGGCATTTCAGATATAGTTGCCGATTGGCATTTTAAAAATAGGTGCCGATAGGCATTTCAGATATAGAAGCCGATAGGTATTTCAAATATAGGTGTCGATAGGAATTTCAGATATGATTGCCGATAGGCATTTCAAATATAGGTGCTGATAGGCATTTCAGATGTAGTTTCCGATAGGCATTTCAAAAATAGGTGCCGATAGGCATTTCAGATATAGGTGCCGATAGGCATTTCAGATATAGTTGTCGATTGGCATTTTAAAAATAGGTGCCAATAGGCATTTCAGATATATAGGCCGATAGGCATTTCAAATATAGGTGCCGATGAGCATTCCAGATATGGTTGCCGATAGGCATTTCAAATATAGGTGCTGATAGGCATTTCAGATGTAGTTTCCGATAGGCAATTCAAAAATTGGTTCCGATAGGCATTTCAGATATAGGTGCCGATAGGCATTTCAGATATAGTTGCCGATTGGCATTTTAAAAATAGGTGCCGATAGGCATTTCAGATATAGAAGCCGATAGGCATTTCAAATATAGGTGCCGATAGGCATTCCAGATATAGTTGCCGATAGGCATTTCAAATATAGGTGCTGATAGGCATTTCAGATGTAGTTTCCGATAGGCGTTTCAAATATAGGTGCTGATAGGCATTTCAGATGTAATTTTCGATAGGCATTTCAAAAATAGGTGCCGATAGGCATTTCAGATATAGGTGCCGATAGTCATTTCAGATATAGTTGCCAATTGGCATTTAAAAAATATGTGCCGATAGGCATTTCAGATATAGAAGCCGATAGGCATTTCAAATATAGGTGCCGATAGGCATTGCAGATATAGTTGCCGATTGGCATTTTAAAAATAGGTGTCGTTAGGCATTTCAGATATAGAAGCCGATAGGCATTTCAAATATAGGCGCCGATAGGCATTCCAGATATGGTTGCCGATAGGCATTTCAAATATAGGTGCTGATAGGCATTGCAGATGTAGTTTCCGATAGGCATTTCAAAAATAGGTGCCGATAGGCATTTCAGATATAGGTGCCGATAGGCATTTCAGATATAGTTGCCGATTGGTATTTTAAAAATAGGTGCCGATAGGCATTTCAGATATAGAAGCCGATAGGCATTTCAAATATAGGTGCCGATAGGCATTCCAGATATGGTTGCCGATAGGCATTTTAAATATAAGTGCTGATAATCATTTCAGATGGAGTTTCCGATAGGCATTTCAAAAGTTGGTGCCGATAGGCATTTCAGATATAGGTGCCGATAGTTATTTCAGATATAGTTGCCGATTGGCATTTTAAAAATAGGTGCCGATAGGCATTTTAGATATAGAAGCCGATAGGAATTTCAAATACAGGTGTGGATAGGCATTTCAGATATGGTTGCCGATAGGCATTTCAAATATAGGTGCTGATAGTCATTTCAGATGTTGTTTCCGATAGGCATTTCAAAAATAAGTTCCGATAGGCATTTCAATTATAGGTGCCGATAGGCATTTCAGATATACTTTCCGATTGGCATTTTAAAAATAGGTGTTGATAGGCATTTTAGATGTAGTTTCCGATAGGCATTTCAAAAATAGGTGCCGATAGGCATTTCAGATATAGGTGCCGATAGGCATTTCAAATATAGGTGTCGATCGGCATTTCAGATATAAATGCCGTAGGGCATTTCAGATATAGGTGCCGATAGGCATTTCTGATGTGGTTGCCGATAAGCATTTCAAATATAAATGCTGATAGGCATTTCAGATGTAGTTTTCGATAGGCATTTCAAAAATAGGTGCTGATAGGCATTTGAGATATAGGTGCCGATAGGCACTTCAGATATAGTTGCCGATTGGCATTTTAAAAATAGGTGCCGATAGGCATTTTAGATATAGAAGCCTATAGGCATTTCAAATATAGGCGCCGATAGGCATTCCAGATATGGTTGCCGATAGGCATTTCAAATATAGGTGCTGATAGGCATTTCAGATGTAGTTTCCGATAGGCATTTCAAAAATAGGTGACGATAGGCATTTCAGATATAGGTGCCGATAGGCTTATCAGATATAGTTGTCGATAGGCATTTAAAATAAAAGTGCCGATAGGCATTTCAAATATAGGCGCCGATAGGCATTCCAGATATGGTTGCCGATTGGCATTTTAAAAATAGGTGCCGATAGGCATTTTAGATATAGAAGCTTATAGGGATTTCAAATATAGGTGTCGATAGCTATTTCAGATATGGTTGCCGATAAGCATTTCAAATAAAGGTGCTGATAGGCATTTCAGATGTAGTTTCCGATAGGCATTTCAAAAATAGGTGCCGATAGGCATTTCAGATATAGGTGCCGATAGGCATTTCAGATATAGTTGCCGATTGGCATTTTAAAAATAGGTGTCGATAGGCATTTCAGATATAGAAGCCGATAGGCATTTCAAATATAGGTGCCGATAGGCATTCCAGATATGGTTGCCGATAGGCATTTCAAATATAGGTGCCGATAGGCATTCCAGATATGGTTGCCGATAGGCATTTCAAATATAAGTGCTGATAATCATTTCAGATGTAGTTTCCGATAGGCATTTCAAAAATAGGTACCGATAGGCATTTCAGATATAGGTGTCGATAGGCATTTCAGATATAGTTGCCAATTGGCATTTTAAAAATAGGTCTCGATAGGCATTTCAGATATAGGTGCCGATAGGCATTTCAGATATAGTCGCCAATTGGCATTTTAAAAATAGGTGTCGATAGGCATTTCAGATATAGGTGCCGATTGGCATTTCAGATATAGTTGCCGATTGGCATTTAAAAAATAGGTGCCGATAGGCATTTCAGATATATAAGCCGATAGGCATTTCAGATGTAGTTGCCGATTGGCATTTTAAAAATAGGTGCCGATAGGCATTTTAGATATAGAAGCCGATAGGTATTTCAAATATAGGTGTGGATAGGCATTTCAGATATGGTTGCCGATAGGCATTTCAAATATAGGTGCTGATAGTCATTTCAGATGTAGTTTCCGATAGGCATTTCAAAAATAGGTTCCGATAGGCATTTTAGATATAAGTGCCGATAGGCATTTCAGATATACTTACCGATTGGCATTTTAAAAATAGGTGCCGATAGGCATTTTAGATATAGAAGCCGATAGGTATTTCAAATATAGGTGTGGATAGGCATTTCAGATATGGTTGCCGATAGGCATTTCAAATATAGGTGCTGATAGTCATTTCAGATGTAGTTTCCGATAGGCATTTCAAAAATAGGTTCCGATAGGCATTTTAGATATAGGTGCCGATAGGCATTTCAGATATAGTTTCCATTGGCATTTTAAAAATAGGTGTCGATAGGCATTTCAGATATAGTTGCCGATTGGCATTTTAAAAATAGGTGCCGATAGGCATTTCAGATATAGAAGCCGATAGGGATTTCAAATATAGGTGTCGATAGGCATTTCAGATATGGTTGCCGATAGGCATTTCAAATATAGGTGCTGATAGGCATTTCAGATGTAGTTTTCGATAGGCATTTCAAAAATAGGTGCCGATAGGCATTTCAGATATAGGTGCCGATAGGCACTTCAGATATAAATGCCGATTGGCATTTAAAAATAGGTGCCGATAGGCATTTCAGATATAGAAGCCGATAGGCATTTCAAATATAGGCGCCGATAGGCATTCCAAATATGGTTGCCGATAGGCATTTCAAATATAGGTGCTGATAGGCATTGCAGATGTAGTTTCCGATAGGCATTTCAAAAATAGGTGCCGATAGGCATTTCAGATATAGGTGCCGATAGGCATTTCAGATATAGTTGCCGATTGGCATTTTAAAAATAGTTGCCGATAGGCCTTTCAGATATAGAAGCCGATAGGGATTCCAAATATAGGTGTCGATAGGCATTTCAGATATGGTTGCCGATAAGCATTTCAAATATAGGTGCTGATAGGCATTTCAGATGGTGTTTCCGATAGGCATTTCAAAAATAGGTGCCGATAGGCATTTCAGATATAGTGCCGATAGGCATTTCAGATATAGTTGCCGGATTGGCAATTTTAAAAATAGGTGTCGATAGGCATTTCAGATATAGAAGCCGATAGGTATTTCAAATATAGGTGTCGATAGGCATTTCAGATATGGTTGCCGATAGGCATTTCAAATATAGGTGCTGATAGGCATTTCAGATGTAGTTTTCGATAGGCATTTCAAAAATAGGTGCCGATAGGCATTTCAGATATAGGTGCCGATAGGCACTTCAGATATAGTTACCGATTGGCATTTTAAAAATAGGTGCCGATAGGCATTTCAGATATAGAAGCCGATAGGTATTTCAAATATAGGTGTCGATAGGCATTTCAGATATGGTTGCCGATAGGCATTTCAAATATAGGTGCTGATAGGCATTTCAGATGTAGTTTCCGATAGGCATTTCAAAAATATGTGCCGATAGGCATTTTCAGATATAGGTGCCGATAGGCATTTAAAATAAAAGTGCCGATAGGCATTTTAAATATAGGTGTCAATCGGCATTTCAGATATAAATGCCGAAAGGCATTCCAGATATAGGTGCCGACAGGCATTTCTGATGTGGTTGCCGATAGGCATTTCAAATATAGGTGCTGATAGGCATTTCAGATGTAGTTTTCGATAGGCATTTCAAAAATAGGTGCCGATAGGCATTTCAGATATAGGTGCCGATAGGCACTTCAGATATAAATGCCGATTGGCATTTTAAAAATAGGTGCCGATAGGCATTTCAGATATAGAAGCCGATAGACATTTCAAATATAGGCGCCGATAGGCATTCCAGATATGGTTGCCGATAGGCATTTCAAATATAAGTGCTGATAGGCATTTCAGATGTAGTTTCCGATAGGCATTTCAAAAATAGGTGCCGATAAGCATTTCAGATATAGGTGCCGATAGGCATTTCAGATATAGTTGCCGATTGGCATTTTAAAAATAGTTGCCGATAGGCATTTCAGATATAGAAGCCGATAAGGATTTCAAATATAGGTGTCGATAGGCATTTCAGATATGGTTGCCGATAAGCATTTCAAATATAGGTGCTGATAGGCATTTCAGATGTAGTTTCCGATAGGCATTTCAAAAATAGGTGCCGATAGGCATTTCAGATATAGGTGCCGATAGGCATTTCAGATATAGTTGCCGATTGGCATTTTAAAAATAGGTGTCGATAGGCATTTCAGATATAGAAGCCGATAGGCATTTCAAATATAGGTGCCGATAGGCATTCCAGATATGGTTGCCGATAGGCATTTCAAATATAGGTGCTGATAGGCATCCCGGATGTAGTTTCCGATAGACATTTCAAAAAATGGTGCCGATAGGCATTTCAGATATAGGTGCCGATAGGCATTTCAGATATAGTTACCGATTGGCATTTTAAAAATAGGTGTCGATAGGCATTTCAGATATAGAAGCCGATAGGTATTTCAAATATAGGTGTCGATAGGCATTTCAGATATGGTTGCCGATAGGCATTTCAAATATAGGTGCTGATAGGCATTTCAGATGTAGTTTTCGATAGGCATTTCAAAAATAGGTGCCGATAGGCATTTCAGATATAGGTGCCGATAGGCACTTCAGATATAGTTACCGATTGGCATTTTAAAAATAGGTGCCGATAGGCATTTCAGATATAGAAGCCGATAGGTATTTCAAATATAGGTGTCGATAGGCATTTCAGATATGGTTGCCGATAGGCATTTCAAATATAGGTGCTGATAGGCATTTAAGATGTAGTTTCCGATAGGCATTTCAAAAATATGTGCCGATAGGCATTTCAGATATAGGTGCCGATAGGCATTTAAAATAAAAGTGCCGATAGGCATTTCAAATATAGGTGTCAATCGGCATTTCAGATATAAATGCCGAAAGGCATTCCAGATATAGGTGCCGACAGGCATTTCTGATGTGGTTGCCGATAGGCATTTCAAATATAGGTGCTGATAGGCATTTCAGATGTAGTTTTCGATAGGCATTTCAAAAATAGGTGCCGATAGGCATTTCAGATATAGGTGTCGATAGGCACTTCAGATATAAATGCCGATTGGCATTTTAAAAATAGGTGCCGATAGGCATTTCAGATATAGAAGCCGATAGACATTTCAAATATAGGCGCCGATAGGCATTCCAGATATGGTTGCCGATAGGCATTTCAAATATAAGTGCTGATAGGCATTTCAGATGTAGTTTCCGATAGGCATTTCAAAAATAGGTGCCGATAAGCATTTCAGATATAGGTGCCGATAGGCATTTCAGATATAGTTGCCGATTGGCATTTTAAAAATAGTTGCCGATAGGCATTTCAGATATAGAAGCCGATAAGGATTTCAAATATAGGTGTCGATAGGCATTTCAGATATGGTTGCCGATAAGCATTTCAAATATAGGTGCTGATAGGCATTTCAGATGTAGTTTCCGATAGGCATTTCAAAAATAGGTGCCGATAGGCATTTCAGATATAGGTGCCGATAGGCATTTCAGATATAGTTGCCGATTGGCATTTTAAAAATAGGTGTCGATAGGCATTTCAGATATAGAAGCCGATAGGCATTTCAAATATAGGTGCCGATAGGCATTTCAGATATATATATATATTATGAGCACTGTGGTTGAAACAATAACAATCAAGAAAGCATAGTTACTTCTTACCACAACAGATTTATTCATTGAATGTACATTTCGAGAGCAAAGCTCCCATCTTCAGCAAACACTACACTGCAGTGTTTGCTGAAGATGGGAGCTTTGCTCTCGAAATGTACATTCAATGAATAAATCTGTTGTGGTAAGAAGTAACTATGCTTTCTTGATTGTTATTTCAGATATAGGTGCCGATAGGCATTTCAGATATAGTTACCGATTGGCATTTTAAAAATAGGTGCCGATAGGCATTTTAGATGTAGTTTCTGATAGGCATTTCAAAAATAGGTGCCGGTAGGCATTTCAGATATAGGTGCCGATAGGCATATCAGATATAATTGCCGATAGGCATTTAAAATATATGTGCCGATAGGCATTTCAAATATAGGTGTCGACCGGCATTTCAGATATAAATGCCGAAAGGCATTTCAGATATAGGTGCCGATAGGCATTTCTGATGTGGTTGCGCATAGGCATTTCAAATATAGGTGCTGATAGGCATTTCAGATGTAGTTTTCGATAGGCATTTTAAAAAAAAGTGCCGATAGGCATTTCAGATATAGGTGCCGATAGGCACTTCAGATATAGTTGCCGATTGGCATTTTAAAAATAGGCGCCGATAGGTATTTCATATATAGAAGCCGATAGGCATTTCAAATATAGGCGCCGATAGGCATTCCAGATATGGTTGCCGATAGGCATTTCAAATTTAGGTGCTGATAGGCATTTCAGATGTAGTTTCCGATAGGCATTTCAAAAATAGGTGCCGATAGGCATTTCAGATATAGGTGCCGATAGGCATTTCAGATATAGTTGCCGATTGGCATTTTAAAAATAGTTGCCGATAGGCATTTCAGATATAGAAGCCGATAGGCATTTCAAATATAGGCGCCGATAGGCATTCCAGATATGGTTGCCGATAGGCATTTCAAATATAGGTGCTGATAGGCATTTCAGATGTAGTTTCCGATAGGCATTTCAAAAATAGGTGCCAATAGGCATTTCAGTTATAGGTGCCGATAGGCACTTCAGATATAAATGCCTATTGGCATTTTAAAAATAAGTGCCGATAGGCATTTCAGATATAGAAGCTGATAGGCATTTCAAATATAGGCGCCGATACGCATTCCAGATATGGTTGCCGATAGGCATTTCAAATATAGGTGCTGATAGGCATTTCAGATGTAGTTTCCGATATGCATTTCAAAAATAGGTGCCGATAGGCAATTCAGATATAGGTACCGATAGGCATTTCAGATATAGTTGCCGATTGACATTTTAAAAATAGGTGCCGATAGGCATTTCAGATATAGAAGCCGATAGGGATTTCAAATATAGGTGTCGATAGGCATTTCAGATATGGTTGCCGATAAGCATTTCAAATAGAGGTGCTGATAGGCATTTCAGATGTAGTTTCCGATAGACATTTCAAAAATAGGTGCCGATAGGCATTTCAGATATAGGTGCCGATAGGCATTTCAGATATAGTTGCCGATTGGCATTTTAAAAATAGGTGCCGATAGGCATTTCAGATATAGAAGCCGATAGGCATCACAAATATAGGTGCCGATAGGCATTCCAGATATGGTTGCCGATAGGCATTTCAAATATAGGTGCTGATAGCCATTTTAGATGTAGTTTCCGATAGGCATTTCAAAAATTGATGCCGATAGGCATTTCTGATATAGGTGCCGATAGGCATTTCAGATATAGTTGCCGATTGGCATTTTAAAAACAGGTGCCGATAGGCATTTCAGATATAGAAGCCGATAGGTATTTCAAATATAGGTGATATAGGCATTTCAGATATGGTTGCCGATAGGCATTTCAAATATAGGAGCAGATAGGCATTTCTGATGTAGTTTCCGAAAGGCATTTCAAAAATATATGCCGATAGGCATTTCAGATATAGGTGCCGATAGGCATTTCAGATATAGTTGCCGATTGGAATTTTAAAAATAGGTGCCGATAGGCATTTCAGATATAGAAGCCGATAGGCATTTCAAATATAGTTGCCGATAGGCATTCCAGATATGGTTGCCGATAGGCATATCAAATGTAAGCGCTGATAATCATTTCAGATGTAGTTTCCGATAGGCATTTCAAAAATAGGTACCGATAGGCATTTCAGATATAGGTGCCGATAGGCATTTCAGATATAGTTGCCGATTGGCATTTTAAAAATAGGTGCCGATAGGCATTTCAGATATAGAAGCCGATAGGTATTTCAAATATAGGTGTGGATAGGCATTTCAGATATGGTTGCCGATAGGCATTTCAAATGTAGGTGCTGATAGTCATTTCAGATGTAGTTTCCGATAGGCATTTCAAAAATAGGTTCCGATAGGCATTTCAGATATAGGTGCCGATAGGCATTTCAGATATACTTACCGATTGGCATTTTAAAAATAGGTGCCGATAGGCATTTTAGATGTAGTTTCCGATAGGCATATCAAAAATAGGTGCCGATAGGCATTTCAGATATAGGTGCCGATAGGCATATCAGATATAGTTGCCAATAGGCATTTAAAATATATGTGCCGATAGGCATTTCAAATATAGGTGTCGACCGGCATTTCAGATATAAATGCCGAAAGGCATTTCAGATATAGGTGCCGATAGGCATTTCTGATGTGGTTGCCGATAGGCATTTTAAATATAGGTGCTGATAGGCATTTCAGATGTAGTTTTCGATAGGCATTTCAAAAATATGTGCCGATAGGCATTTCAGATATAGGTGCCGATAGGCACTTCAGATATAGTTGCCGATTGGCATTTTAAAAATAGGCGCCGATAGGTATTTCAGATATAGAAGCCGATAGGCATTTCAAATATAGGCGCCGATAGGCATTCCAGATATGGTTGCCGATAGGCATTTCAAATATAGGTGCTGATAGGCATTTCAGAATTAGTTTCCGATAGGCATTTCAAAAATAGGTGCCGATAGGCATTTCAGATATAGGTGCCGATAGTCATTTCAGATATAGTTGCCGATTGGAATTTTAAAAATAGGTGCCGATAGGCATTTCAGATATAGAAGCCGATAGGCATTTCAAATATAGGTGCCGATAGGCATTCCAGATATGGTTGCCGATAGGCATTTCAAATATAGGTGCTGATAGGCATTTCAGATGTAGTTTCCGATAGGCTTTTCAAAAATTGGTGCCGATAGGCATTTCAGATATAGGTGCCGATTGGAATTTTAAAAATAGGTGCCGATAGGCATTTCAGATATAGAAGCCGATAGGCATTTCAAATATAGGTGCCGATAGGCATTCCAGATATGGTTGCCGATAGGCATTTCAAATATAGGTGCTGATAGGCATTTCAGATGTTGTTTCCGATAGGCATTTCAAAAATTAGTGCCGATAGGCATTTCAGATATAGGTGCCGATTGGCATTTTAAAAATAGGTGCCGATAGGCATTTCAGATATAGAAGCCGATAGGCATTTCAAATATAGGTGCCGATAGGCATTCCAGATATGGTTGGTATTTCAAATATAGGTGTCAATAGGCATTTCAGATATGATTGCCGATAGGCATTACAAATATAGGTGCTGATAGGCATTTCAGATGTAGTTTCCGATAGGCATTTCAAAAATTGGTGCCGATAGGCATTTCAGATATAGGTGCCGATTGGCATTTTAAAAATAGGTGCCGATAGGCATTTCAGATATAGAAGCCGATAGGCATTTCAAATATAGGTGCCGATAGGCATTCCAGATATGGTTGGTATTTCAAATATAGGTGTCGATAGGCATATCAGATATAGTTGCCGATAGGCATTTAAAATATAGGTGCCGATAGGCATTTCAGATATAGGTGTCGATCGGCATTTCAGATATAAATGCCGTAGGGCATTTCAGATATAGGTGCCGATAGGCATATCAGATATAGTTGCCGATAGGCATTTAAAATATAGGTGACGATAGGCATTTCAAAAATAGGTGCCGATAGGCATTTCAGATATAGGTGCCGATAGGCATATCAGATATAGTTGCCAATAGGCATTTAAAATATATGTGCCGATAGGCATTTCAAATATAGGTGTCGACCGGCATTTCAGATATAAATGCCGAAAGGCATTTCAGATATAGGTGCCGATAGGAATTTCTGATGTGGTTGCCGATAGGCATTTCAAATATAGGTGCTGATAGGCATTTCAGATGTAGTTTTCGATAGGCATTTCAAAAATAGGTGCCGATAGGCATTTTAGATATAGGTGCCGATAGGCACTTCAGATATAGTTGCCGATTGGCATTTTAAAAATAGGCGCCGATAGGTATTTCAGATATAGAAGCCGATAGGCATTTCAAATATAGGCGCCGATAGGCATTCCAGATATGGTTGCCGATAGGCGTTTCAAATATAGGTGCTGATAGGCATTTCAGATGTAGTTTCCGATATGCATTTCAAAAATAGGTGCCGATAGGCAACTCAGATATAGGTGCCGATAGGTATTTCAGATATAGTTGCCGATTGGCATTTTAAAAATAGGTGCCGATAGGCATTTCAAATATAGAAGCCGATAGGGATTTCAAATATAGGTGTCGATAGGCATTTCAGATATGGTTGCCGATAGGCATTTCAAATATAGGAGCAGATAGGCATTTCTGATGTAGTTTCCGAAAGGCATTTCAAAAATATATGCCGATAGGCATTTCAGATATAGGTGCCGATAGGCATTTCAGATATAGTTGCCGATTGGCATTTTAAAAATAGGTGCCGATAGGCATTTCAGATATAGAAGCCGATAGGCATCACAAATTTAGTTGCCGATAGGCATTCTAGATATGGTTGCCGATAGGCATTTCAAATATAGGTGCTGATAGGCATTTTAGATGTAGTTTCCGATAGGCATTTCAAAAATTGATGCCGATTGGCATTTCGGATATAGGTGCCGATAGGCATTTCAGATATAGTTGCCGATTGGCATTTTAAAAACAGGTGCCGATAGGCATTTCAGATATAGAAGCCGATAGGTATTTCAAATATAGGTGTCGATAGGCATTTCAGATATGGTTGCCGATAGGCATTTCAAATATAGGTGCCGATAGGCATTCCAGATATGGTTGCCGATAGGCATTTCAAATATAGGTGTCGATAGGCATTTCAGATATGGTTGCCGATAAGCATTTCAAATAGAGGTGCTGATAGGCATTTCAGATGTAGTTTCCGATAGGCATTTCAAAAATAGGTGCCGATAGGCATTTCAGATATAGGTGCCGATAGGCATTTCAGATATAGTTGCCGATTGGCATTTTAAAAATAGGTGCCGATAGGCATTTCAGATATAGAAGCCGATAGGCATCACAAATTTAGTTGCCGATAGGCATTCTAGATATGGTTGCCGATAGGCATTTCAAATATAGGTGCTGATAGGCATTTTAGATGTAGTTTCCGATAGGCATTTCAAAAATTGATGCCGATTGGCATTTCGGATATAGGTGCCGATAGGCATTTCAGATATAGTTGCCGATTGGCATTTTAAAAACAGGTGCCGATAGGCATTTCAGATATAGAAGCCGATAGGTATTTCAAATATAGGTGTCGATAGGCATTTCAGATATGGTTGCCGATAGGCATTTCAAATATAGGAGCAGATAGGCATTTCTGATGTAGTTTCCGAAAGGCATTTCAAAAATATATGCCGATAGGCATTTCAGATATAGGTGCCGATAGGCATTTCAGATATAGTTGCCGATTGGTATTTTAAAAATAGGTGCCGATAGGCATTTCAGATATAGAAGCCTATAGGCATTTCAAATATAGTTGCCGATAGGCATTCCAGATATGGTTGCCGATAGGCATATCAAATATAAGCGCTGATAATCATTTCAGATGTAGTTTCCGATAGGCATTTCAAAAATAGGTACCGATAGGCATTTCAGATATAGGTGCCATAGGCATTTCAGATATAGTTGCCGATTGGCATTTTAAAAATAGGTGCCGATAGGCATTTCAGATATTGAAGCCGATAGGTATTTCAAATATAGGTGTGGATAGGCATTTCAGATATGGTTGCCGATAGGCATTTCAAATACAGGTGCTGATAGTCATTTCAGATGTAGTTTCCGATAGGCATTTCAAAAATAGGTTCCGATAGGCATTTCAGATATAGGTGCCGTTAGGCATTTCAGATATACTTACCGATTTGCATTTTAAAAATAGGTGTCGATAGGCATTTCAGATATAGAACCCGATAGGCATTTCAAATATAGGTGCCGATAGGCCTTCCAGATATGGTTTCCGATAGGCATTTCAAATATAGGTGCTGATAGGCATTTCAGATGGAGTTTCCGATAGGCATTTCAAAAGTTGGTGCCGATAGGCATTTCAGATATAGGTGCCGATAGGCATTTCAGATATAGTTGCCGATTGGCATTTTTAAAATAGGTGCCGATAGGCATTTTAGATATAGAAGCGGATAGGTATTTCAAATACAGGTGTGGATAGGCATTTCAGATATGGTTGCCGATAGGCATTTCAAATATAGGTGCTGATAGTCATTTCAGATGTTGTTTCCGATAGGCATTTCAAAAATTGGTTCCAATAGGCATTTCAATTATAGGTGCCGATAGGCATTTCAGATATACTTTCCGATTGGCATTTTAAAAATAGGTGCCGATAGGCATTTTAGATGTAGTTTCCGATAGGCATTTCAAAAATAGGTGACGATAGGCATTTCAGATATAGGTGCCGATAGGCATATCAGATATAGTTGCCGATAGGCATTTAAAATATAGGTGCCGATAGGCATTTCAAATATAAGTGTCGATCGGCATTTCAGATATAAATGCCGTAGGGCATTTCAGATGTAGGTGCCGATAGGCATTTCTGATGTGGTTGCCGATAGGCATTTCAAATATAAATTCTGATAGGCATTTCAGATGTAGTTTTCGATAGGCATTTCAAAAATAGGTGCCGATAGGCATTTGAGATATAGGTGCCGATAGGCACTTCAGATATAGTTGCCGATTGGCATTTTAAAAATAGGTGCCGATAGGCATTTTAGATATAGAAGCCGATAGGCATTTCAAATATAGGCGCCGATAGGCATTCTGGATATGGTTGCCGATAGGCATTTCAAATATAAGTGCTGATAGGCATTTCAGATGTAGTTTCCGATAGGCATCTCAAAAATAGGTGCCGATAGGCATTTCAGATATAGGTGCCGATTGGCATTTCAGATATAGTTGCCGATTGGCATTTTAAAAATAGGTGCCGATAGGCATTCCAGATATGGTTGCCGATAGGCATTTTAAATATAGGTGCTGATAGGCATTTCAGATGTAGTTTCCGATAGGCATTCCAAAAATTGGTGCCGATAGGCATTTCGATATAGGTGCCGATAGGCATTTCAGATATAGTTGCCGATTGGCATTTTAAAAATAGGAGACGATAGGCATTTCAGATATAGAAGCCGATAGGTATTTCAAATATAGGTGTCGATAGGCATTTCAGATATGATTGCCGATAGGCATTTCTAAAAATAGGTGCTGATAGGCATTTCAGATGTAGTTTCCGATAGGCATTTCAAAAATAGGTGCCGATAGGCATTTCAGATATAGGTGCCGATAGGCATTTCAGATATAGTTGCCGATTGGCATTTTAAAAATAGGTGCCGATAGGCCTTTCAGATATATAAGCCGATAGGCATTTCAAATATAGGTGCCGATGAGCATTCCAGATATGGTTGCCGATAGGCAATTCAAATATAGGTGCTGATAGGCATTTCAGATGTAGTTTCCGATAGGCATTTCAAAAATTGGTGCCGATAGGCATTTTAGATATAGGTGCCTATAGGCATTTCAGATATAGTTGCCGATTGGTATTTTAAAAATAGGTGCCGATAGGCATTTCAGATATAGATGCCGATAGGTATTTCAAATATAGATGTCGATAGGCATTTCAGATATGACTGCCGATAGGCATTTCAAATATAGGTGCTGATAGGCATTTCAGATGTAGTTTCCGATAGGCATTTCAAAAATAGGTGCCGATAGGCATTTCAGATATAGGTGCCGATAGGCATTTCAGATATAGTTGCCGATTGGCATTTTAAAAATAGGTGCCGATAGGCATTTCCGATATATAAGCCGATAGGCATTTCAAATATAGGTGCCGATGAGCATTCTTGATATGGTTGCCGATAGGCATTTCAAATATAGGTGCTGATAGGCATTTCAGATGTAGTTTTCGATAGGCATTTCAAAAATTGGTGTCGATAGGCATTTCAGATATAGAAGCCGATAGGCATTTCAAATATAGCTGCCGATAGGCATTCCAGATATGTTTGCCGATAGGCATTTCAAATATAGGTGCTGATAGGCATTCCAGATGTAGTTTCCGATAGGCATTTCAAAAAATGGTGCCGATAGGCATTTCAGATATAGGTGCCGTTAGGCATTTCAGATATGGTTGCCGATAGGCATTTCAAATATAGGTGCTGATAGGCATTTCAGATGTAGTTTCCGATAGGCATTTCAAAAATAGGTGCCGATATGCATTTCAGATATAGGTGCCGATAGGCATTTCAGATATATTTGCCGATTGGCATTTTAAAAATAGGTGCCGATAGGCATTTCAGATATAGAAGCCGATAGGCATTCCAAATATAGCTGCCGATAGGCATTCCAGATATAGTTGCTGATAGGCATTTCAAATATAGGTGCTGATAGGCATTTCAGATGTAGTTTCCGATAGGCATTTCAAATATAGGTGCTGATAGGCATTTCAGATGTAGTTTTCGATAGGCATTTCAAAAATTCGTGTCGATAGGCATTTCAGATATAGAAGCCGATAGGCATTTCAAATATAGGTGCCGATAGGCATTCCAGATATGGTTGCCGATAGGCATTTCAAATATAGGTGCTGATAGGCATTCCGGATGTAGTTTCCGATAGTCATTTCAGATATAGTTGCCAATTGGCATTTAAAAAATAGGTGCCGATAGGCATTTCAGATATAGAAGCCGATAGG